>JADANM010003353.1:2276853-2300669 GCA_026213755.1 Eurema hecabe
TTTTGTTTGCAGGAAGAAACGACAATTACTCAAAAGTTATGGGTAGCTGAGTACTTGGGGGCGATCGTAGCTCAATTGTTTTTATATTGTTGGCACAGCAATCAAGTGTATACAATGGTAAGTGACGTAATATAGTTGACCATTCAGTTTGAACCAAAAAAAAAATCGTTTATACATTATTTCAATAGGTTGGGAAATCTGCCCCAAAATTACGTGGCACGATTGCTCCAAAACAAAAATATATACGTAGCAAGCTTATCAAAAGCTTTTATTATATTTCGTTGTGGCAAGAAAAGCAACCTAGGACCACTAGGCTGCGATGACCAATTTCCACTCACCTGCTCGTTATTTTTAAAAAATTATATCTAGATTCTGCTATTAACACTACTTGAATTTTATCATATTTAAAAGACCCTTGAATAAGAACTTCCTACTATTAACAATTAAAAGAGCTCAATGTTTCAACTTAAAGCAGGTAACTTTGCTAATGTAATTAGCTGAGATAGTTTCGAAATATACCAATTTCAGAGTCTAACAGTAAGAGATGGTGTATACAACAGTGCCTGGTGGACGCAAGAGGCAAAAGTACGAAAAAATGTAGTACTCCTGTCTGGAAAACTGAATGAAACTATACAATTCTATGCTGGGCCTTTCACAAAGCTCAATATTGCTACTTTTGTTGCGGTAAGGACGTCTCTTATATATTTAATATATGTACTTGGTATTGGTACTCTTTAAAGTAACAATATCAAGTTTTTTTTTGTTTTTTATTCTATAAAGTGGTGAGACGAGCTGGACGCTGATGGTAAGAGAAACGCCAACCCATAACCAATGTATTGCTAACAGAACTTTGGTCCGCACAGGGTGCACTACATCGATGCTCCTCACTTTGAATCATAAGATGTTAAGACTCATTAGCCCAGAAGGCGACTTTGTACTATACTATGTAGTGGTAAAATACTCGGTATGGTACTTCTTGATGGAACTGCATTCTATATTGAAGGAACAAAGCACTTCACTAGTAATACATATAACGTTAGCTTTATTCAATTATTATTTACACTTAATTAAAAATAATGATCGGTTTTGATACATCATCATCAGGTAGTTCCAATTTATAAGTCCATCTGTACACTTTTTCAACAAAAATAATTAACTGCTTTGTTCCTTAAAAATAAATTGCGATTTCATAATAATAATACTAATAGCCATATTTTTTTGTTTCAGATCATTAAAGCATCCTATAGTTACTATACTTTACTTAACCAAAAGTAATTTCTAATTCATTAATGTTAAAAGCACAATTACATTAGTTTTATTAATTGCAATGATTAAAACACTATATAAGCAAATATCGTTTGGTTAAATTTATTTGACATTATTATTTAGAAAATAAAACTTTCAAAAGAAATATAGAGGACTTTTATTGATTCACGTACTTAGTACTAAATAATACACTACTTTTTGCTATCTAGTAAAATCATTCTATTATAAAATTCATACACCTACACTTAAAAGGGAAAATTCACAATAATATCTTTAAAGAACTAGTACTATGTCATCGAATATATTTTAAACCAACAATCATCCACTTACTTATACTTTTTTATGCAAAAGTAATAACAACTACACGTCGAATGACACAATAAAACACCAATACATGTAATTTAATAAATACCATGGCAAGCCCACACAATTACTACCAGATTTTCGATACAAAATATTTTTATTATCCATTTGCCAACTACCGTCGACGTACCTGATTGCTCCTTTGTCATAAATTCATCGCTGATTCAATTCAGAAAAATATTGGAAAATTCAAACATTAATTTTCAAACTGCCCGAAATTTTAACCACGTATAGACTCTTTGTGAATTCAGGATAAAGACAAGGACCAGTAGTGAATTCCAAAAATGTTTCCGAAGCTCGAAGATCCAACGAATCCTTTATTAGGTCCAACGCTAAAAGGCTTACACGCTTGGGGAATGTGGCAGAAACCGGGAATCAGTCGAATTATTTACAATTTCCTACACCTACTCGCCACTCTCTTTGTCGTTTCTCAGTACATCGAACTATGGTTCATCCGATCCCAACTCGATATGGCTCTTAGAAACCTCTCAGTTTCAATGCTGAGCACAGTATGTGTAGTAAAAGCTGGTACATTTGTCTTGTGGCAAGCCGACTGGAAAAGGGTCATAAACTTCGTATCTAATACAGAACAAAGGCAGCTATTCAAAGAGGACAGAGTAACTAGACGAATCATAGGGGTCTATACAAAATATTCTAGAAATGTTACCTATTTCTATTGGTGTTTGGTCACGGCTACAGTTTTTTCAGTTATTTTAGCTCCGTTGGTTAGTTTTTTATCGTCTTCAGAATACAGAGAGCGAATTAGGAATGGCACCGCACCGTACCCGGAAATTATGAGCTCCTGGCTTCCCTTCGATAAAACCAAAGGTTACGGTTATAAGATAATGATTTTAGAGCACACCCTGATATGTTTTTACGGAGGAGGCATCGTCGCAACTTACGACTCTAACTCGGTGGCCTTAATGACGTTTTTTGCTGGGCAACTGGAGCTTTTAAAAATCAATTGCAGTAGATTATTTGGGGATGGGTACAGTGATATCAGTTATCGTGAAGCCGTGGAAAGAATCCGTGAGTGCCACAAACATCATATCGATTTAATAAAGTAAGTAATCGCAATAAAAAAATGTAAGAAAATAGGAGTTTCTATAAAACTCTTTTAAGCGTGGCCTTGTTTTTTTAGATACGCAAAGATACTAGATTCATTATTATCGCCAGTAATGTTTCTATATATGATAATTTGCTCACTTATGATTTGTGCAAGTGCAGTACAGCTGACAACGGTAAGTAAAAAATAATATATTAATATTCCAAATAGAATGTTTTTATAAAGGCGAAGAGGCATAGCATTTGAACTCATTTAGACAAGCTCACACCAAAATGGTACCACCACTCAAAGAAAATTCGTGAAATAGTAGCTAGGACGGTAATCCATTGTATTTCCATCTCTTTCCTTTTCCCATTCAATCAACAACATATTATATATTGCACATTAAAATTCAAACCAAAAAATACAAAATGAAATCAAGGCACTATTCTATTGCAAGTTCCAGCTAAACTGCTCTTGAAGCTGAAGTATATGTGTGCTAAGTACGTAAAGCTTCCCAACCAGTCACCTGAATGTAATTAAACCCAGCCACATTATGTTTTATAGCTATTCTATGTTCAGCAGAGTTATAAAACACAAACCCTTGTATTTAAATCCCTTACAACGCGAAATCTTTGAAGGAAATTTATTCTAAGAGAACGTCCTTTTCAACTTGACAAAATAAAACTGCTGAAAATAGCGTGAACTATATTATGCTTTGTTTCGGTGTTTTAAAGAATTTTGGCTATGGGGAAGTACGTATAGAAACTAATATATTTTATATTTCCTAGGATGGAACAACTAGCATGCAGCGCATCTGGATAGCAGAATACTTGATAGCTCTTATCGCTCAACTATTCCTCTACTGTTGGCATAGCAATGTAGTCCTTGTTGAGGTAACTCTACTAATCTATATATATAAAAGAAAGTCGTGTTAGTTACTTCACTTATAACTCGATAACGGCTCAACTGATTTGGCTGAAGATTTGTGGGGATGTAGTTTAGAATCTGGAGAAGTACTTTTTATCCAGTTTCCAGGGGAATAATTTTTTTATGAAATTAAACGCGGACGGAGTCGCGGGCAACATCTAGTGTTTGATAAAGAAAACTAATACTTCAAAAGAGAGCGTATTTCTTCTTAGAAGACCGGCTATTTAACTCCGGCTCTTAACTTTAGACCAATGCAGAAAAACGAAGACAGAGGTATTTTGGTCATAGAAGCTCAAAATTTTGCTTTCTCTCCTACAAGGGTTGTATCCATACTATTATTATACATGCGAAAGTAACTCTGTCTATCTGTCTTTCCATCACGCTAAAACTACTGAACCGATTAGAACGAAATTGTGTACACAGATGGTCTAGAGCCTGAGAGAGGACATAGGCTACTTTTCACTGGAAAAAACGGTTAAAAAGGAAGAAAGGGGGGGGTCAAAGTTTATATTAAAATATAAAAGTCCACGCGGAGGGAGTCGCGGTCAGCAGCTAGTATTATATATTTCTTTTTTATGTTACCTTCTGTGTTATGTTTCTGTTCAAGTGTATACAGTAAAGTTTTCATTAAAAAAATAAATACGGATTGTATGACTCAAAAGAACCAAAGGGCCACGTAGGTATGTATTGAGGTCATAAAACTTAGAAACTATTTGTATTACATTGTAGGTACTGTATAACACGAACACCAAATTTTTCATATTAAAGTATTTACTTTTATATGAGACGGAGTAATAAAATTAAATGACTAATATAGATTTTACTGCTTAACCTAATAAAGAAGACAAATACGACATGTTACGGTATTGGCAATAAAAGGAATCCTCCGTTCCAAAGTTTTCGAAGTAAGTATTGACTCTGAATGTCATATCACATGAGAAATTTCTTCACATAGTAGTACCATAGCTTAAAATATTTAAATATATGTTTTTATGTTATTAAGCTGTCATGTGGGAGTTCATCTCGTCGCCTAGTCGACCACTGATGGAAAACTATTCGTGCGCACGATCGTATTGACAAGTTTTTATCGAACTTTACCTGCCGTGTGGTAATTACGACTTACAAAGAACTTCACCGCGTAGCTATCCAACAGATGGAAAAGTTTCCTGTTATATTGCATACACATAAACAGAAACAACAGAAGATAATATAAAGAAAGCAATTTATTATAGGTCGCGTCACGAATCTTTAGCGCTGAACGAAACCTGAAGTCAAAAGTAAGGTACCTATCGAGGGAACGGCACGGCGCGCGGCGCGCGTGATCGTCGGGTGCGCGAGCGTTGATTAGCACCAATACGTCAATTACGAGCGATTCTACCGATGCGCAGCTATTCTAGTCCAGCGCTAAACATTCGTGACGCGACCTATACCTACCAACGTTTAATGTAAATTACAATATACAATTATTTCTATACAAAAAAGGCTATTACATGCATAAATGCTTTTCCAAATGAGACCATTAGGTCCAGAGATAAAAAAACCTTTTCAGCTTTACATATGAGTATTCCTTTATAAAGTACATCCTTCCAGCAGGCGAATGCAGGGGTCTACGCAAGCGCCTGGTGGTCTCAAGACGTCAGGATCCAACGTAGTGTGGCCCTGCTCGGGGAACAGCTGAAGAAGACCATCATATTTACAGCCGGCCCGTTCACTAAGCTCACTGTGTCAACCTTTATAGCTGTAAGTTATAGAGTTGGTTTTAAACTACAAAAATAATAATAAATTATTTATAATTATTATCAACAGTGTATCCATACTAATATTATAAATGCGTAAGTAACTCTGTCTGTCTGTCTGTCTGTCTGTCTGTTACGCTTTCACGCCAAAACTACTGAACCGATTGTAATGAAATTTGGTACACAGATGGTCTAGATCCTGAGATAAAACATAGGCTACTTTTTAAATAAAAAAACGGTTATAAGGGGGAGAAAGGGGAAGTTAAAGTTTATATGAAAGTCCACGCGGACGGAGTCGCGGGCAACAGCTAGTATACAATAATTCTGACTAACTTTGTATTTTTTCTCTGCTTAAGTAACATTCTCCTACTTCTAGAAATATCTTAAAAAAGAATTACTGATTTCGATTGAAGCTGTTATCCACTTAGTATCACTTGGTGAATCATTTCTCTATGATAAATGACAGTAACGATATATTTTCGTTCAATCTTTATTAGACACTGTTACTGACGGATTAATTCAGCTGAGAGGCGAAAACAAATATTAATTTAAAATGATTAATTAAAATTCATTCGGATAATTAATTTCCCAGCTCACTCGTCGTTAATCAAACGAAACAATATTTACTCTAAGTGTTTTTATTTTGCGTGGTTTTCGTTTTAATAAAATAATGATTTTGAGGATTTTATTTTCAGATTTTAAAAGGCTCCTACAGTTACTACACGCTATTAAGCAAGAAAGAAGATTGATTTGGACAGTTATATCTATTTTACCTATTGTAGTACTGACATTTCATCTTTAATTATTGTCAACTTATTACAGCACTTTTAGACACAATATATGAAATAAAGCAATATAATGTAAGAAGAAAAGTTTTGTTATTTTCGTAACGTAAGGATAAGAACTATTACAGGCCCGTGTTGAAAAAATAATGGGTCATTTGATGGTTGAAACTGCACTGCTAGTTTTCTTATTATTTTTAAACCATCTACCAGTGATAATAACACCGTACAAAAATATGTGATCAAAATGTACTCACTCTATTTGTTGTACTTTCGAATTCTCACCTGCACTCAGTTGGACAGCTTACAAGTGACGTCGTAGTGCTGAATCTTATTATTTTATGCTCTTGTATCGTTCTAGATAGGTCACCTGTTAGTTCAAATGACCCATAATTTTTTCAGCATGGGCCTGTAGTCTATATAGCAGTGCGTTGGTAACCTTATCAACAGAATATAATACAAAAGAATAATATAAAGAAACTATTAGTATCCTTTTAAACCTAAACCTTGAATCACTATCTGTTAAAAAAAACTGCATAAAAATCGGTTGTAGTATTAAACACTTAAGCATACATAAATACAGAAAATAAATCGATTTAATTTTATACTTACTATGTAAATGAACATTGCATTAAATAAACATCTCATGTCCAACTTAGGGTCTTCAAAGTGACAAAGTTATTACGCAAGTGACATCTTATCTATAATTGAACTAGTTCCAACCCTAAGCCTTTGTCAAACTATTTACTTTTGTAATGAGTTCTCTGGTTCTTGGACTGTTCACTAAAATAATAATGATTCAATAAAGATTATAACACATTCAAGGTTATAATACGTTATAATTCACTTTGAATTATACTTATAATAGGAAAAGGATTTTATTACGAATAGATTTTATGAGAATACTCACTCAATTAATGACATTGGTTCCTTAAAAGTTAAATGTTTTCATTATTGCCAGATAAATTTAAAACCTTATCAATTATTGAAATATTAAATTAAAGTTAAAGTACAAACATATTTTTAAGTTCCTTTACAAATTTAATATCTGTATTTTGAAATAGTTTCTAGCTGATTTTATTAAAAAAGTATCATAGAAATTAATTTACATCAGCGCCATCTATTGACAAGTGTTGATATCAAGTAAAAATTTAAGCTTATTGCAATTAAATTTTGGTAAGAATGTAATAGTTACAGACTATAATACTAGATGGCGCTTTTACCCAAATATATTTACAACATGATTATCGTCGTCTTAATTATTACCACGCGCTGAAAATACACATTAAAATAAAAGTAGGAATATAAAATAATATTAATGTAATGATCTTAAGAAAACGCTTATCTTGACATTTACTTAATTTACTTATTTTTGTATTATCTACATACGTTATAAATGAAGCATTCATTATTGTTTTTACGAAACACTAGCTGTTCCCCGTGTTTTTACCCGCATAGTTCCGATCCCCGGGGCAGTACCGGGATATTATGTATCCTATGTGTTAATCCAGGGTAAACCAAATTTCAACTGAATCGGTCCAGCCGTGAAATAATAACAAACATACATGATTGTAGGAAGTACTATATTTTTTTAAATATTATGATTTCAGTGGAACAAAACCAAAAAGTGGTTTGTAAACCTGCTAAAAACATCCATGCTTATACATAAGTAGCTGTTGCCCGCGACTTCGTCCCTGTCGATTCGTATTACGTATTTTGATAAAGAAAATACTAAAGTAATAAACAATATTTTTAACTGCCTACTTCAGATGTTATATAGCCTAAAATCTTCCTTGATAAATTATAGAAATAATTGATTGTAATAATCTTTGTGATAATTTTATATCTGTAGACATAATTAAGATAATAAAATAATTGTTTTAGGTAGCCTAAAACAATGATAATTACCTATATTAAATTCTTATTAATAATGGAGTGTCTGAAAAAGCCATTTAAACGAACTTACCTTTAGATTTAAAATTTATGAGATTTAATTTCGACGAAATCACTGTTTCAGATTAAAAGTAAAATTTATTGCACTTGGTCGCAGAATTCCATAAAATTTTAAGTTCGATATTCACCGTCGGCCATTTTTATATTCTGCTGTAGTAAGTCGGTTTAAAATGAAATTTTAATTCTCTATCGATCTTACAAAATCGCATGTTTTGAAAAAGACTATTCTTTCGATATAATATATGTTAATTATTAGTGAAGTCAAATATATATTTATTAAACTATAGCTACATAGAAACATTTTTGAATCGCCATTAGGTACATGGTATTACAAAACTATCATTCAGATATACACAACAAAGTCCTAATAAATATTGATGTAGTCGTTTTCGCATTAGGTAAAAGTGTTTTAACGGACTTGACTTTGATATTTTATTAGCTTTACTCCGTTCTGGGAGGAGCCTAGGGTGGCTTAGTTCGGTCGTAAATTAAAAAAAAACATTCATGATAACAAGCAACAGCATTTAACAGATATTAGGTACTTAAATATATTCCTAAATCGATTTCGATAAAAGTTGGCAAAAAGGTGGTTCTATCAGGTTTGAAGCTATACGATTCTATAAAAGAAATTGTAGTTTAAACCGTTATTCGTTCGAGAAAGTTTCTCAAGGACGTCTCTATCGTTTATTGATATATATGTCGCAGGTGGATTGTATAATCCGCTGTATTACATTACGGCTAGCCGTTTTACAAAACAGGGCCGTTTTGCAAAGCGGCGGTTTAACGATTAGCCGTATTGAATGCGGATAAGTAAAAAACCGCCTAAATTTATTCGTCACCATATTATGTTAGTTTTTTAATATATTAGATTAGGTTAGGTTAGTTATTCATCATTATAAAAAACTTATTTACTCATCTTTAATAAAAATGAAGCTGAGTATTCAAGTTTTTTTTTATAATGTACAAAACTAACCTAACCTAACCTAATTTAATAAAAATAAAGCTGAGTAATCAAGTTATTTTTATAATGATACAAAAACTATGACAATGATACAAAAAAAAGGATTTAAGAATTTATAATGATACAAAAATTACGCAAGACAATACGGCTAAACGTTGAACCGCCGCTTTGCAAAACGGCCCTGTTTTGTAAAACGGCTAGCCGTAATGTAATACGGCGGATTATACAATCCGCCTGCGACATATACATGTTAATATATGTTGCATGTATTATACATAATATAAACCTTTCTTTTCAATCACTTTTTCTATTTAAAAAATCGCATTCAAATCAAAGAACCAAGCATATATGTATAGTAACAGATAACGGAAAGCGCCTTTGTTTTATACTATGTTATGATTAATAAGTGTTATATGAATAACTTACTAGTTAAAAATATCTCTAAAAATATAATAATTTTTTTAGATTTGTTTTCACTCTACATCTTTGAAGAAACCCTTCAAAGACATTAATTTTAATATAAATTCTCATACCAACCTTCGTAAATAACATTATTACTATTAAAGACTTAATTATAATAAGAAATACAAGTATTTATTACATTTGAAAGCAAAAAATATATATTAAAGTTATGACCTTTGTTCTATATAAATAAAACCATAATTATTTAAATGATTGACGAACTTGGGTAACATTGTTTACGCTCTGCTAGTTAAGTTACTTGAATATTCGAGTTAAGTAAACGGGCTTAGTTGTCATTAAAGTAAAATTGATGAGAATTTATGCAAACCACCGATATATGAAATCGAAGAAAAGGTTTAAATAAAGTTGAAATTCTAGTTTTAAATCTATACATATAATAAAAACGTAACGAGTCGCTGTCTGTACATGGAATATATATGAGAAAAACATTATAGGAGACCTTTATTAACGCAATAGAACCCAAAACAATGATTTTTAGAATTTTTGTCTGTTTGTCTGTTTGTCTGTTTGTTTGTGCACGCTAATCTCAGAAACGGCTTATAATATCTAGATGAGGTTTTCAATGATATATTGCGGTAAGCTTAACTTAACATTTAGTCTTTAATTCATGTCAATCGGTTGATAAATAAATTATGGCAATTTAACGAATCATGTTGAACTTGCTGAACGTTTGTTGTCGCGGGTTAGGCTTTTTCAAAAATGCTGCCCAGAGTCACTTTTCAACGCGGGCGCTAGTCGCTGGCACAGCTAGTAATAAATAATTATAATTATAATAATGGTTACAATAGGTTCGCGGAAGAGAAGAGATAGTCGTAGTCAAAATCATACTCATGGAACTCATGAGTCCTTCTCTACAGTGGACTTTTGATTGTAGCTTTTTTTTCCTCTTGGTTTGTTTAGTTCTATGAGTTAATTTGGTAAGGTGTAAGAGCTTAAGACAAATAGAGTAAGGCCTTGCTCGCATATATTATACATATATTGTACATATGAATCATTCTCTTAAATCACTCTATCTTATAAAAAAAAACTGCATGAGAATCGGTTGGGTAGTTTTGAAGATTCAAGCATACTTAGGGATATGATACTTAAGAAGCGACTTTTTTATACTATAACTAGCGACCGGCCCTTGCTTTGCCCGGGTGCAACTACAGAATGTCCTCATGCACAACGTTCACAGCTTTTGTGGCAACCCGCGGTCGGTACCGCCGCGGCGCTGCAACAACTACGTCCCTGCATTTTAAAATTGTTATATCTTCAGAACTATTAACTTAAATTACATGCGGTAAAAAGCATATTGATACATGCACAATTCATTTAACTTCACAAAATTAGATAAGAATTAATGCTGTATAGTTTAAAATCACTTCGTAAATAACCATTTATTAGTAAAGGATTAAAAATGGTTATGGTTGGTTATCCCTAAGAGATAGACATGTGCCATGGCGGACTTTTTTGTAGAACTTTTTAAGGTAGTAAATACTGTAGTACAATACTACTGTAGTACAAAAAACGTTCTTATTTACGACATCACATTAGAAACCTCTAAATTTATCAGTATTTCCCTACTACATGTTTTATACATTACCTTCCTTAAGAATCACTCTATCTATTAAAAAAACTGCATCAAAATCACATCACACATAGGGTCAGACAAACAGCGATAGCGACTTTGTTTTATACTATGTAATGATAGTGATACATTATCGAAGTGAGCTAGCAAGGTTTAGTTTTTTGCTGAATCACCCTAGAGTCATTCTTAATTTTAAAACATTGATTTCTGAGACGACAATTACCTTATCATTATTACTCCACATACTTGATAAAAAATTCTAGTCATTGTTATTATATTAAAGCGTATGTGAAACTAAAATTTCAATACATCATCCAGTTCAGCAGTTTTAGCGCTTCGAGGGAACATGAACATGCATACTATTTGTGACAAGGACTCACTTTCTAATAAATATTATCATACCTATAATACGGTCAACGACCATTTTCTATCAGCAAAACTTTATCGTTTGCCGTCCTTGAACTATAATCTATAACTTAATATAGAATGTATTAAGTTATTTACGGTGATTTTATAGATCTTTAACCTTTTTAATATTTTGATTACTGCCTCACAACGTATGTCATAAGTTAATCCAATTCTTTCAGTAGTTTTAGCGTTAAAGAGTTACAAACATCGACATATCTATACAAAGTTTAAATTGTATGATATTGTAAGGATAGTCGTGTGATCTTGCATCGTTGGTGCGGCCTTGAGGTCAGTCATTATCATCGAACTGAGGCTCAAACTATATAATAGTTCAAACGAGTATTTCATATACTATTGTGCCGCGGCGCTAACAGCTTGTCTCGTGTGTTTAGATAACGGTATGTTTATTTCATTTTATTAATTCATTTACTAATAAACGTTAATAGTCCATTGAAATGTTACAATGACCTGACCCTGACCCTTAGTCAGCTAAGCTATAAGAGCGTTTTAAATGGATGAAGTTAAAAAAAAAGTACGGTATTGTAAGTAATTTTCTTACTTTTTAGCTTATAACTTCTTTGATTTTCTATTTGAGGCATAAAGTTATATCAATATATTTCTAGACAAGGTAATTTGGTACAAATTACATCTTAACAAAATGTTTTGTAAGCATACATGTCCAAAGAATAAGATTGCGAGCCCTAAGAAATACAGAGCATTTCAATGGACTATAAAAAAAATTCTTTTTCGAACATTTTTCTTCTGTTATTATTATTGTTATTCATTATATATATTAATATAGTATTCTATTCCTAAATTTAAATTTGAATATGTTTGTGTAGAGCAACATACGTCATCGTTGTTTTCAAATATTGTACATTCAGGTATCTGAAGATAAAAATATAGTATCTATATATAATTTGCAGATAATTACTTTGAGAATTTTTATTTAATTTTATTATTATAGTCAAGTATAGATTATTTGTAATATTATTTATTTATTTTAAATTATAATTGACACGGTTATTCACCATATATATTAAAAACAAATGAATTATATTCGAACATTAAAATTTGTTTTTATTAGTAAACTAGGTCTTCGAAATGTTGATATAGTTAATGAAAAACTAATACGTAATAAAGACTATTCCTATACACGTATTTGTGAAGCATTTGACTAAAAAATACTATTGATATAAGCCAAATAAATATAACGACTTTGATAAAGAGGATATTTGATCGTATTTATATTAATTATTTGTAAACACTGTTTACGATTTTGTGTACGATGTATTGGTATAAAAACCTTTGATTAGATACAATATTATATATCTAAAATCTAAATATTTATAATAATAATTTACCGATTTTTTTAAACTACAACTAAAAATAAAATTAAAAAATTGTATTAGATAGAGTGCTAATATGTAGGCTTTAATATGTTGGTTTTTGTATAAAAAACGTGGGAGCGGAAAGTTTATTCATAATTATAATTTTAGTTTACTGAACTAATCGTTCATTCGTTCAATCGTTCTTTGAAGTCAAGGTTATTACAAGAAAACGATTACACATAATATGTTTATCACTTTTAAAATATTTTTGAATATTTTATGAGAAATAACGAATATGTAAAGTACGTATCTTATGACATAAAAAATATTAGAGACCGTTTTACGTAATTCGTTTTTGCCTGTATAAGTAGGTAAAGCATACACTTTCGTTTATTTCTTCATCAAAGGTATTTTTTATGTATGTGTCATATTTCTGTTCAAGCGTATGTGTTACGGGCCGTTCAATATTATTAGTGTCTTTACTTAGAACAGTATTTCGTATGACTTTATTTATTTATTTATTAAACAAGTTATTGTATGTAGTATATATGTTACGGCTAATACCCGAAGTGCGGCTACACCTACTTTTAGCCGGCTCCTCTAACCGGATCTAATATTGAACTTTATCTGTCACCTATGTCAGTTCTGATAAAAATATATATTACTAGAAAATTACGTTAATGCTTTTTTATATGTAGGTGTATTTCGAAAAAAAAGATTACAAGGAAATAATTTTAAACAAAATTAAAGTAACCAACCTTTATAATGGTTCCAAGTACAAAAAGAGTCCAGATAATAAAGAGATTAAATAAGTTTTTTGGTTAAGAATTGTGATGGTGAATGGTAATGATTATGTTGTATTATTTATGGGAAGTTAATACTAGTTTATAACAAGTAAGAAGTAGTTAAGAAAGTCGATCCTATGTGGAAATGTGTAGTGCACAGCATGCTGACATATAACGTGAATTTATACAGGATGTTAGAAATTTACTTTGGATTCTGAAGACATATTATATATGTAAGATCAAGGCCGACATTTTGATTTATTTAGAGACACTACAACCATGGTTTGGTCTCTTAGTTTAGGATATAATACAACTGTTAGTACATCGTGTGTATAGGACGATCGTCGACTGACGAATACCCACCGAAACTTGCGAGCCCTGCTTTTAATTCGGTTTTGCGTTCAACAAACAGTTTTAAATTGTATTGCGCGCACTGACGGCGAACCACCGTTGTTTTCTACGGTATTACAGTGCGACATTATGCCGCTCCTTTTTTGTGACGCGCGGCGAAAAAACGTAGTACACGCCTAGCCTAAGCTATGATAGTGGGAGCAATATCTACTATTTCAGTTTTAAGCATTTAGTTGATCAACCTGTATATGTAGCTAGAATGCCCTTTATAGAAATAAAGGAAATTCTAGCTAGAAGTAATAGTAAAGAAATACTCGCTTTGCGAGTTATATCTCCCTTAAGTTGCTACTATTTTGACTACAAAAGACGAATCTGCTGACATCCCTTATACTTATAAAGGCCTTTTTGACAGTGGTGTTCCTTTTATAATTTATAGATTTTTTAAAATCTGACCTAAAACTTTTATTGTTTTCATCCTCAATCCTCAATTAAACTAATGTTAATATAACTTTTACCCACTATTTCTATCCTCTTATACTTTATTTTATTTTTTTCTGAGGTCGAAACTGTATATATAACATATAATAGCTAAACTAATTAACAGCTAAATTTGATCATCATGGTTTCAGTGGTTTACTCACGTATTTATAATAAGAAATTGTAAAGGGATTGTTATTAACGTTTTAATTTTTATTTTATTAGACTCATCGGCCGGTTGGTTGTTATTATGAAAAGTTTCAGGTACACAATTCAATCATTCGTTGTTATTATGTAAATGGAAATATTGCTTTTAATAATATTATTATTTGTATTATATGGCAGAACCTTTATAAGTCGAATTTAAGAAGTCTTACCCGTCTTACCTTATGAAATTCTCAACCTTATGAGTTTAGGTTTCGGCTCTTATATTTTAAGTAAAAGGCATAACAGCGGTCGAATTTATTTTTTTCCTGACTGCAAATCAAAAAGAGGCGAGTTTTTATTACGCTTTGTATGTTTGTATGTTCCACCTGTTTGTATAGTGCGTCAAAATTACTGAACTGTCATACCTACCGCCGACACAGCTATTCATAATAATAATAGGCATTGTTATTAAACGCTTCGTTACATTAGTAAATAGTTTATAAGACTATACCCTCGATAAATTGTTTGCAACCTCATAACTAAAAATATTAATAAGAAGTTCCCATTAACAAATATATTGAAATGAGACCTAAATTTATTTTCCAACTTTAAATTCAAGCCTATAAAAATTATCGAAAATACATTACATAATCGAATTATAGTTATTTAGTTAAGGATAGTTATAATATATAAATAAAGTAATGATAAATTTTAAAGTTGATTTTTTAAGCAATTTCTTTTCTTTCTTAATTCTTCAAGTCTATGGACTTGTTAATTAATATAACTTGTCGAGGATTAACTTAATTTATTAAGTGTTATTGGTCTCGTTATTATGTGTCTGTATAAATATGTGTAGTGTGTTAAGTTTGTGTGTCAATGTGTGTGTTTGTGTGTGATTTTTTATGTTTTGATTTTACCATTCTACAAATCGTACAAAGCGAATTTGACAATTGAAAAATTAATTACCTAAGTACAAAATATTTTCTTTATTCTTGACCGTGTTCTTAAACTAAGAAAAAAACTGTAACAAAAATTGAACATTGATTGAACTTAAAACTAAACTATACAACTACTTACACCAATAGGCAACCTTATCGCTGTTAAACAAATCTCTATCAGGCAAGCAAAGAAATTTCCTTAAAAATAATATTGACGATACAGTACATATTGTGTATATTATGTATGCATATATTTTTATATCTATACCCTGCTCAGTGTACCTACCTATTCAGTCTTTCTTTACAAATTTTTATTAAAGGTTGCCTGGAAGAAATCACTATTTAGTGATAAGGCCGCCTATTACATTTCTGTACTTACATTTTAACTCTGTACAATTAATCTATAACACATAAATGTAATAAAGGATAAATGAAATAAATAAATATGTCTATTTCTTTAATTATTGAAACAATAAACAAGCCTGCAAATTGTTCCCACTGAGTTTATAAGACTAATAGGAAGCTTCTTTATTAGTGAAATCTACATTAAAATATGTAGACTTGACACCGGCCGATTCATTTTAACTAAATTTTTTGTTTTTGGAATATAAATGTGTTATGCGATATTGGAAAAATTTCTTACAAAAAAGCATTTTGAACTCTGACGTTGACTTAACTTCCTTTAGATGTTGCCATAGCAGATTCTTATAAACTCTTCTTTCTCAGGTCTCTCAAAATGGTTCTGAAACTATACAAGATGGACGCCAGTCCTCCCGTCAGGGCTGCGCTCATGATCGTAGACCAGCTGAACCTTCCCGTTGAGACGGTGGAAGTCAGTCTTCTGAAGAAGGAAAATATGAGTGAAGAGTTTTTGAAGGTACTACTTAATTGTATTATTGAAGCGACCATTACAAATTTGCTGATACCTGAATTATGCTTTTGATTTAAGCTTAAATATGATCTTCCCTCTGCAAGTGTTTTATTCTTACCAATACTTTAAGATAACATTCTTAATATCAAAATGTGGAATACTTTATTTGAAAAACATATATATTTAGGCTTAAAATGTGCTTTCTCGTCGAGCCATGATTATGCTAATAAATGTTAGGATGATTATGGTATAAGTAGTTATACTAAATATAGGAACTATTAGTATAGCTATTGTATGAGCAAATAAATATGTGTTTATTATGAGTAATATCTGGTAGATAGGTAGGCACCTAAGAAGAAGAAAAAATTAACAATGTTACTATTATTTTTTCAGCTAAATCCTCAACACACAATCCCAGTTTTGGTTGACGATGACTTCGTTTTGGCAGACAGGTAACCATTATCATTATACTAACAATTTTTATACCTTGAAACTTACCATGAATTGAAAAAATCTGAAAACTGCTTTCAACTAAGATTAACATATTAAAAATTGTTTTCCAGTCACGCCATCGCCGGTTATTTAGTAAACCAATACGCCAAAGACGATTCTCTGTACCCGAAAGAGCCAAAACAGAGAGCTATTGTGGACCAACGTCTTCACTTCGACAGTGGCATTCTGTTCCCAGCTGTGAGGAACACTGCGGTTAGTAATAAAATAATGTACTACTCCAGGCACATATTTGCTTAATTAAAAAAATTGATATATAAAAATATAATTTTTATTACAAAATCATCCAATGGCTGAGCACCTATTGGTGTGTCAGTAACGGAACGATTACGTTCTTGAATAAGAAAAAACCTGTTTTTTTTATATATCATTCGAAAAGTAGAATGTAATGGAGCAAAAATTATAATAACCATTTGCACGTTATTACGGGTATCACCAGTCTAGCCTAGCCTAGCCTTTTCCAAGCTCCAAATTATCTTCCTGTTGCACCAAAATGAGTTTCATAAATTCAGTGTAGGACAGAACTTCTTTTGCTATATATAATTCAAATTATAAAAGGGCAATAGCGGTATAAAAACTGACGTCATCATTATGAAGAAAGTGTCTCCCATTTTAATTTTTATTTGTACATATTTTTGTCAGGGTCCGATCATATTCCTCGGGGTCAAGGAAATAACACAAGAAAACCAGCAGAAAATAATCGCCGCATATGACTTCACCGAGAAGTTCTTGACTGCATCCTGGATCGCTGGCGAACAGTTCACCATCGCTGATATTTGCTGCGTAGCTAGTATTAGTTCCCTGAACGAGCTGATCCCGATTGACGCTGAGAAGTAAGTGTTTATCTTTCTATTATTCTTCATTTTTGTTTAATATAACAGGCAACTAAGCAGTAGAGTTACCTGATCATAAGCTACCATTTATATGGGGCACATTTAAACAATATTCATTTAAGATTAATTCAATGTCCTTCTTCTATCTCCTTGACTTCTTTATTTTACCTCCCATTATGTTGTCATAATTTATCCTTTCTTTCAAAATCTTCGATTGCATTTTTCATTCCTTCTTATATGTCCTCTGTGCTCTTTTTTCTTTCTTTTTGAAGATGAACTTTAACATAGTCTTCCAAATTGTCAAAGAAGATTAGGTGCCTTAAATTGTTTCGATTACATGAAACTTTTGTTTGTTTGCGTAAAACAGGATAAATATTTTTATACACCTCTATCTAATGTACTTTTCCCGTTATCGATTATTGTGTTATCGAAAATACTCCCTTTTACTACACCAGCTAAATTATATTTTTTATCAAACGATAATTATCTTTCCTTTTATCAAAGTGTGTAGTATATTTGTTTGTTTGTGATTGCGTTTTTACGCTAAATGAACTCGAGTAAAATTTATCAAATTTAATACCAATTTGTTTATATAGCTTCAATAGTATAGTATTCTAATATGTATTAATCATTACGGCGAACATAACATTAGCTATTAAATTAAAATACATAAAAGACATAGGCATCCAAGAACACCATTAGACTCTTTACCCCCTTTTTTTTTTACGTCGAATAAGCAGCCATTTGGCTGCGATCCCTTCTAATGGTAAGCTAAGATGCGGCCTAGGCGCCGTCATATGTGCTTAGTATCTTATTAGTATGATAGACCTAATTTCGAAAATGCTGTCAAACACATCCAAATTAGTTTAACGATTTATAGCGTTGAACGATGTCGCTTTTCTTAAACTTATCGCTATTAAAAAAAAAATAAAAAAAAAACTCATTCGCTTAGTGGGGACTACCGCCTGAGATTCTTTGAGCGAACGGAACTCCAAATACATTTTTAAACGCGATATAATTTGGGAGACTGGTAGATATAGATGCAACCAATAATTGTGTCATAAAATACTGTAAAATAGTAACATTTTGAAGTCACCTTATGCCGGAATACTGAAACGCAACTTCAATTTAAGTACAATTTAAACCGGTCCGATTTGACAGTTCGCCATGCAATTCTTTCAAAATTACGAGTCTTAAGGCGTGATTAAATTTAATTTGCGTATGAGTATTTGGCCGTTGGCGTTTAAAAATACATAACCAATAACACCAATAATTGTATTGCAATAATCTGTTTCAGATACCCCAAACTCAACACCTGGTTCCAAAAATGTATCCAATTGGACATCTATAAGAAGAACAACGCCCCAGGCTGCAAGTTGTTTGGAGAAATCATAAGAAGTAAACTGGCTTAAATTGTTTGAAATTTATTCTTTATTATTTATTTTACAGACACCTTTTGCTTGTTTCTCAAACACTGTTGAATTTTATAGTAATTATTTGTTTGTTTTTGCTTATTAAAACTGTCTCATCCGTTTTAAGAAGAGTATTTTATCTATCATTGTATTTTAATCTGAGCAATTTCCGTTTTATACGTAATGCCTGTATCTTGTTGTTTTTTTGTAGATGCCTAAATGCGTTAATTTGATGTGTGATATTTATATATAATCATATTGATTAAAATGTTGACGAAATTAAATTTTTGTTTTATTTGATGTAAGCACACTCAAATTCGGAAGTAAAAAAAAGGAAACCAATTCTTCCCGTTTATACAACCACCTACTTAAAATTGACAGCAACAATACCTGCTAAAATACAAAAAATACACACACCAATGGATGTGAGATCTAGAAGACTCCACACACACAAATACACAAAATCCCACGCGGACACATAATATAATATAAATTGAAGTAATATTTACAATATGTATGTATAGAGCAAATAATAACAGATAATGCTAAAGGAGCCAGTCCGCTACATAGGGAAACCTATACTATATATAACTAAAAGTGGAATCTGTACTGTGTAAACAAAAGTAAATATTGTAATGTTTAACAATAAATTATAACCCTAATTATTTGGGCTATCCTAGTGATGTGTATGTTTCTTTCTTACATGTTTTAATGCAAACATGATACTATATAGCAGTTAGCACAAAAAATAAAGGCATTTCCCAACACGAAAATCAAGTAAACATTCCTGATATCTAATAGTGCAATCAAATGTTCAACATTTTAATAATAGTATACATTTAAAAAATCTCATGATCTATTTCTAAAGTGTAGCTTTCTCAACGTATTATTTCTAGATAAAACTCCTTTAAAGCCTCAGAACTTTCCATGCACGAGCAAGTTTCCTTTAACAACTTGACTATAATACTTATTTGCCCTCAAGGTTTTGAAATCACACCACTTTAAAGTTAGTATAGGAACGAGACATTAGAAAGAAGAACCTTCTTTAAGTACTTAAACTATTTTTATAGCGTACAAGCAGATGACCTTTTTTATGAGGAACTAGCTGTTGCCCGAGACTCCGTCCGCGTATAAAGTTTCCTATTTCCTTCTCCTGGTTTTAAACTACATCCTCACCAATTTTCAGCCAAATCAGTTGAGCCGTTATGGAGTTATAAATGGTGTAACTAACACGACTTTCTTTTATATATTACTAGCTGTTGCCCGCGACTCCGTCCGCGTTTACTTCCATTAAAAAATTATTCCTCTGGAAACGGGATAAAAAGTATACTATGTCCTTCTCCTGGCTCTAAACTACCTCCCTGCCAATTTTCAGCTAAATCGGTTCAGCCGTTCTTGAGTTATAAGTGAAGTAACTAACACGACTTTCTTTTATATATATAAATATTACTAGCTGTTGCCCGCGACTCCGTCCGCGTTTACTTTCATTAAAAAATTATTCCTCTGGAAACGGAATAAAAAGTATCCTATGTCCTTCTCCACCAGGAGAAGGATGGTTGAACCGTTATCGAGTTATAAATGGTGTAACTAACACGACTTTCTTTTATATATTATATAGATCTAGCAAACATTTGGCTTGCTATTTAAACAACCGCTATACAGTGGATTCCGCGTGCTCGCACGAAACGTTTTGCTTCCACGTTCTTAGTGCGTACTGCAAAACTGTGGAACTCTCAGCCGGAGTCTGTGTTCCCCGATACCTACAACCTGGGGATCTTCAAGTGGAGAGTGAACACAGAACAGGTACCTCACAGGTACGCGCGCTCCATCTTAGACCACTACTTCACTTAACATCAGGTGAGTTGTTGGCAAGCGCTAATCTGTTTTCCTTAAAAAAAAATTGGTCGCGATCTCGCCTTCATATCATCAGCGAAGATGCGGTCTTTTACTAATTGATAATGTTTAATTTTCTAACTAATTCTATATACGTGTTTCGAATTTTTAGGGCACCTATAATTAAGTGGGCAATAGTTAATTTACTGGTGCGAAATTGTAAGAATCATCACAAATTGTTGCCATACTTGTTGGTGCTCATAAATAAATAAATAAATAAATAAATAAAGAAGCGTAATTCACGTTAACCTTAAAAGACTCAAGTAAATGAGAGTGTTTCCTCGGAAAGACAGATGCCGGAAAAGAGTTCTTGAATAAGCTTCGGAAATCAAGGTCAAATGGTGGATATTTTTATACTCCATATCTGAATATTCAAGCCTGTTTAGCAATAAAAAGTAGCCTTTGTTTAGCGCGTAGGTCAAAAGTATATCTTGAGAGTATTTTATAACAATCTGTGCAATAGTTTAAGTGTCTTTCAATTTCAAAAAAACAACCAAATCTTTCCTCTTTATATAATAGTATAAAAGTATTAATAATGCAGATGGACAATTTTACTGATAAAAAGTAGACAAAACATTGATAAAAGTATATTTATATCAAACGCAGACATATCGCTTATCTATTGTCTATCTGTAAACAGTTAAGATATTACCGTTCTTGGAAAAAAGATCTAAATTTAAATATTAACATGAGACCAGATAAAGCAAAAAATCGCTTCGTGGCTATAACTTACACCGCCCACCTAATTACATTTAAACAGATTTTCCGTTCAAAGTCGCTCAACGTGCTATGGAGCGAGCTATGCTCGGTGTATCTTTGAAGGATAGACTCAGAAATGAATTTATCCGGAAAAGAACCGGAGTTACTGACATAGCTCGCAGAATCAGTACGTTGAAGTGGCAGTGGGCCGGACTCGTTGCTAGGAGGACCGATGGCCGTTGGAGCAGACGAGTCCTCGAGTGGAGACCGCGGAACGGCAAAAGAAGTGTAGGGCGCCCCCCAGCCCGATGGACCGATGACCTCAGAAAGGTGGCGGGTTTCGACTGGATGCGGAGGGCGGAGGACAGGGAGCTTTGGCGCACCTTGGGAGAGGCCTATGTCCAGCAGTGGACAGCCATAGGCTGATTTGATTGATTGATTGAGATTTTCCGTACTACAGGTTGGCTGTAAGAAATCACTAATAGTGATAGGGCCGGCC
The DNA here is from genome assembly GCA_026213755.1 of Eurema hecabe. Lineage (NCBI taxonomy): Eukaryota > Metazoa > Arthropoda > Insecta > Lepidoptera > Pieridae > Terias > Terias hecabe. The sequence continues at coordinate 2,299,097 of JADANM010003353.1, forward strand.
GCCTATTGTCAAAACACTATTTGCTGTATTTTTTATTATTTCTAGTTTTAAGGTGTATTTCAGTATTGTACATAGTATATTGATAATAAAGATTTATTATTATTATACCGATATTAAACGTATCCCATATCCCTGAGGATCTTATCTTCTAGCATGCCAACAATCAGCTAAATCCATTCAGCAGATATTGCATAAGATATAATCATGATGACATAGTTGTATGATGTTAAACCATTCGTACGGCCTTCAGGTCAGTCATTATCAACGCATACAGGCCCAAACTATCAATACTTCAAAATTCAATCACTATTGTGTCGCGGTGCTGAGAGCTAGTCTTGTATTGTTATAACGGTATTTTTAAATTTATTTATTTCAATTACTAAGCTTTAAAGATAATACTTTAAGCGTTCAAGAACATTTTTTTATAAGCGGCCAGTATAAAATAAACTTGATTTCGAAATTTTCTCCTGTGGTAACGAGATAATAAGACCAACTGCACGCCGAATATTTTTCTCCTCATTGCAGATGTTTCTAGAACACGTTAAAATCAACTTTCTTTCGCAGATCTATCAAAATGGTTCTCAAGCTATATACAAATATCGTCAATCCTCCCGCGAGGGCTGCACTCATGGTGCTGGACCAGCTCAATCTTACCGCCGAGTTCGTGGTTATCGACATAGTGGAGAAAGAAAACTTAACTAAAGAGTTTTTGAAGGTACCTATTTGTAGAAGTGTAGTAACTCTTACAAGCAGATTTCTGAATATAATTTGATTATATTTATTGGAGACTAACGTATACAACTTCTCCTCGATAAAATCAACCAGTCAGTTGTAGGACTAGTCGATGATCCTCCCTTTGGTTCAAAGAAAGGTGCTATTCTTAAGCATTGAACATGACATGGCACATAATAAGTTTGAATATATAATGAATTACTACATACATATGATGCAATATGTACTCATTATGAGTAATGTTGTAGCAGTAGGTACCTGGAAACCATTACTATTAATAATAGTATAAATTGTTTCAGATAAACCCTCAACATACTATTCCAGTTTTGATTGACGATGACTTCGTTTTAGCAGACAGGTAACCTCAATATTATATTCTTTTAATTTCTCAAAACTTAGTAAAGGTAGTTAACTTAATAAATTTAAATGATTTTTGTTCGAATTACGTATAAAAATATTTCTTTTAGTCATGCCATTGCCGCTTATTTAGTAGGCAAATACGCCAAAGACGACTCTTTGTACCCAAAAGACCTGAAACAGAGAGCTATTGTGGACCAACGTCTTCACTTCGACACTGGCGTACTGTTCCCAGCTATAAAGAGCTCTGCGGTGAGTAATAAAGTAACAAATATCTGATGTGATGTGCCCACAAATAACATATTTTTTATTACAAAAGTACCAAATGTTTGAACACTTATTAGTGTGTCCGCTAACATGACGATTACGTACTTGAATGAGTAATAAGTAAATATTATTAGTCCTAAGACAAATATGTAGTCTAGATACTAATATTATAAAGAAGTAACGTTTGTGTGTTTATTAAATTTTCTGGGGTAATCTC
>JADANM010003353.1:2340613-2377893 GCA_026213755.1 Eurema hecabe
GTAAGGCTGTAATTATGTTATCATCGAGTGAGGTTTTGTCATTAATTTTAATAGGATTACTGTTACCGTTGACTTTGAAATGAAATGTTCCCAGAAGTGAATGTTAGCTGAGATAATTTTAATGTTTTATAATATTTACTAGCTGCTGCTCGCGACTTCGTCCCCGTCGGATCTATTTCTATTATTATGTTATAGTGAGTCAATCTTAGAAGATAGCCATATACTGTCGCGGACATTTTTTTAGATCATTTAAAGAGGAATAATTTTTTCATACATATTATTTTTGTATCTTGAACCGTTTTCGCAGCGCACGCAAAGGAAGCCCTCAAAGATGAATAATTTTCCCCGTTTTTTCCACATTTTCCATTATATCTTCGCTCCTATTAGTCGCAGAGTGATGTTATGTAGCCTAAAGCCTTCCTCGATAAATGGTCAATTCAATAAAAAAAGAATTTTTCAATTCGAACCAGTAGATCCTGAGATTAGCGCGTTCAAACAAACAAATAAACAAAAAAACAAACTCTTCAGCTTTATATATTAGTAAGTATAGATTAAAAAATATTAAGAAAATGAAGATTCGATTAATTTGTATGTTATGATGGACAGTCGGCTGTAAAAATATGTTCACACATCCTATTAATATTATAAACGTGAAAAAACGGCTGGACCGATTTAGATGAAATTTGGTATATAGATAGGTGATTCCCTAACTAATAGGATTTCTCATCCCGATATTGTTCAGGGAACGGAAACAATGCTGTTCACCGCTAGTTCAAAATATATCATCGTAACACAGAAGTGGAACAAAATAATAAAAAAGAAATAAAAATTCAAATTACTAGGAATATTAATTCGATTCATCCTTTTACCCATATTTTAAAAATTCATTATTATAACATAATAATTTTATCCACTTATCACGACACTGTGCTGCTGTGTATGTTTTTTTTCTTTATGTTCAATAAAGTGTTTTAAATAAAATAAAAAAAATAAAAGATACTTCTAGCGAGCTTCTGTTTAATAGTTAAAATGATTTCTTAATTTAATTTTACAAACATATTTTTTAAACCGTACTCGGTATCGGTAAATTTAAATAGCAAATGTTTTAGAAAGGGGATCGTATCAAAATGTCACATCGACGAACACTTCGCGAAAACCCGTCCGAGGAATTTTACAATGTCTAAAACAGATGCTTCACAATTTCGCTGGAATAAATATTTACGTCAATTTATTGCGCCATTTGAAATGGTTAAATAAACAAATTGATAAAAAAATAGTACTCGTACCAGTGTTATTCTAATAAAAAGTTGGTGATTAAAGGCGTTTTGGATTTAAAATGTTTTCAGAAATTATATTTCTAAAAATATATAATTAAATATAATGACGATTATAATAATACTAAATAGGATTAAATAAATAGAATGTATCACCTTCATAGTGTTGTGGTGTTAAGCTGAGTAATTACCGGACTGCTGAGATACAGTATTTTTACTGGTTCAGTAGTCGGGTGACAACAATCATATTTGATTTTAATGTTAATGAGTAAATGATTAAATTAACATTAGGTATAAATACATAATAACAAAGCTCATATTGTTAAGAGGGAATGTTTGTCGTGCAGGTAATATAGTTAATAATGTGCAGGTGCAGTCCTCTTGTTGAACTCACTGGTTCAGGGCTTAATAAATTATTGTAACTGTAAATAAAATAAAAGCTTATTATAGGTTTGCCAATTTACGATTTTAACCAAAAGCAACGAAACAGCATCTAAATTTATGTACATAAATTTATCGGTAGTGGAAAATCAAATCAAAATCAAAAATGTTTATTTCTGAGTAAATTTGAAAAACAAATACCTTCAGAAAGTCTACATGGTGCCTACCACCGGTTCGGGAACTAACCCGGCGAGAAGAACCGGCGTAAGAAACTCGCACGGGTCCCACACTTTTTAAAAAAGGGGGAAAAAATCATCAATAAAAAACATACGTCAGGTTTTGGCCGAAATCAGACAAGTAAAACCAAATGAATGGTCGCGAAATTTGCTTCAAAATTCCTTCGTAATTCATGAGTTTCGCTCGTCATATTATGTCCGATGTGTCGAGCCCTCGGGACGACCTTACCCTTTTAACTTATCGAAATGAAACGCTAACCACTGGGGAGGAATTCTTTTATAGCCACATATTTTGTTAATGTATTGCAGTTCCATGGAAGGGCTTTAATAGAAATAGTTCTAGAACTTCATGGAATGTTATGTACTGCCAGTACAAGGCAAGGTTAAATGTGAATTTTTCGCTATAGTAGTGTTTCTGGCAATTTTGTTTACTAATTGGAAGAATATTTGTTAACAGCCTAAAAAAATTGTTCAAAAACCTTGGTTGTCATAGCTTACTTATAGTAATATATTAAATAGGATCTAGTATCTTGCAAATATTTAAAATAACTATGTTACACTGTCCTTTTGTATCACTGTATTATTATATTAATTAATCATTTTTAGTACTCCTTCTGACTCACAAAAAGTATTGATCGATACTGATATTAAATTTATTTATTTAACGCCTAAAATCATATAAATTCTTCATTTTTATACCTTTATTAGTTATAGATAAATAATACCAGGTACTGAATCAAATTGAGTTCTTTTCTTAGAAATGAAATAACTTTATTCTCTTTCAGGTAAATATAGTGAAGTTCTATTACCGACATACGTCCAATATCTTCTACAATAATTAATTTCCTTCAGGCTATATTTAAAATCAACGCTTTTTATCTCCACGATCAAATCTGATCTCAATTTATGAATTAGTGCCATTGAAAATAAATTGGATTCTAAGAAGATATTAAATGTTCTATTCAATGAGATGTTATATCAGTCTCTTCGTTGAGAATCTACGTATTTAATTTTTATTTGGATTTTTAATAATTTTCGAATTATATAAGAATGAGATGACATTTATAGACTAAATAAAAAATAATATAAATATTGAACTTATGACTATAATTATATATTTAATTAAAGAACTTTTAACTATAATATTAAATTGAACGTACAGTTTCGGGAATCAAGATTTTTTGTAGGAAATTCTTTTTGAAATTTTCTTTTTTAATCTTTTTTTAGATTTAAACTTAGGATAAAAGCAATTCAAACTTTTAATAAGAAAACTAATAGAATATCATATCTATATCTATATAATTCAAAGGTGACTGACTGACATAGTGATCTACCAACGCACAGCCCAAACCACTGGACGGATCAGGCTGAAATTCGGAGTGCATGTAGATGTTATGACATAGGGATCCGCTAAGAAAGGAATTCCCGAAATTCCCGCGGGAACGGGAATTAGCGGGAAAAACCTTTTGTATGAAAAATCATAACCGCTTAAGTTAGACGCTTGAAATTTGGCATGCAGATACATTAGGAAACTTAAAGCTTAGTTGCAACAGGATATTGTGAAATTCCCACGGGAACGGGAGTTAGTGGGAAAAAACATTTGTATGAAAAAATCTGAACCTCTTACGTTAGACGCTTGAAATTTAAAGGTTATTTGCAACAGGATATTGCAAAATTTCCACGGGAACGGGAGAAAGCGGGAAAAACATTTGTATGAAAAAATCTAGGAAAAAAGGATTATAAGGGAGGGAATTTTATATGAAAGTCCACGCGGACGGAGTCGCGGGCAACAGCTAGTTCTTTTATAAAATTGTTTAAGGAAGGACATGCACCAACTATGGCACATATTAAACAAAAGACAGAATGAATAAAATAAAATAAAGTCTATACGGACGTGTTATTTCGTAGAAATGAAAGTAGAATTTTCAGAGCGAAATTATAAAAATGTCAAAGGACCCGGTGACCTAAAAAGCGGAACAGTGCGTAGTAATGAAATTTCGGTTGACTAGGCTAGTTCGGTAGTCAGGTTGCCCTGAGATTGTAGGTCGCCGAACGCAAACTCTAACTAACTTCAATTAGGTTGTCCGACTCAGTGGACTTTACACGAAGATTTAATTGCGTTTCGACAAAAAAGTTTTTATAACGATTTCAAATTAAATTTCAACTAAATATTTACAAAAAAGTAAGATTTTTAATTTTCTTAATACTCATCGGTGATAATAATGATCTTTAGACCAGTTATTTATTAATATTGATGTTATTACTATATTTACAGGGATCATAAAATTGTAAGCAACCTCTGCCCATGAAAAATCGCAAAGCAAATTGTCCCGTGAATGAAGGGTTGCCGATCTTTTAAAAATTACATACGACCAATACCTACTTTTGCAACATTTTTCGTGATTACAGCGACTATTTGATGATAGAAAGAGAGAGAGAGAGTAAAAAAAGACACAAATTCACAAATCTAACTTAATTGTAATTATTATAGTATAAAAAATTTACTGGAGTCTTAACTATAAGGCAGATGTTATCGCATAATGAACTCAAGGAACGCCCAAGACATTCGGATAAGGTTTATTGTTTCTTATCAGTAAACATGTTTAGGAAACTAGCAGACCATTACTTTCAAAAATTTAAATTGACTCCTTAACTTTCATAATCAAATAATTAAGTAATATACGCAATATTGTAATTAAATGATTAGTTTTGGTGCTTAGTTTATGTTCGCTGTTTTTAAATTTAATAGCTACCCGGCTTCGCTCGCCTATATTATGCAAGTATTATACACATAAACCTACCTCTTAAATCACTCTATTTGATAAAAAACCGCATGGAATTCGGTTATGTAGTTTTAAAGGTTTAAGCATTTATAGGGACAGACAGAAAGCGACTTTGTTTTATACTATGTAATTATGATTGAGCATTTCCATATTTCAAATTCAAAAGGTCATGTTACAATTATGAGGGCGTGTTCGCACGAATTCATTTAGATACATTTTGACTGCGCTGATGACGTCACGAAGGGTGGGTAAAATTTCATAACTTCGTAGATCTGAATGTGATATCCCTTTGGCTTAAAGAGGTATTGCGGGGGTTAATTGTTCTCAAATCGATTTATTAAAGTAATGATGTCGGAAATTTAAGGTATGGTTGAAACCTTATTGCCCTATAGGCTTTAACATATAAATAATAATTGTATTGTGCATGTTGTGTTGTCCTGTAGTGTCTACAATAAGCTTTTCTTCTTTGTATTAATGTTAATTTATATATCGTTTACTATTGTAAAGATCGGTGGATAACCTCATATTTAAACACAAAAAATAGAATAATAACTGAAGAAGTCGGTTAAATTTAACTCAACACGTAACAAAATATTTTTCATAATAATGAAACACAGATCAGACATCACACAGATTTTGTTCTATTGCAACGATTCTTATTCTCATTTTCATATACAATTTCATATTTTTCAATTTTTTAAAGAATACTTGGAATGTTAATATAAATAACACTGAAAGCCCACGTGATAACGCATCAGATTTCGGGCAGTGACAATTCCTTCAGATCACAGGCCAGTGATATAAACCATCTCCCAAATCACCCAATAAAAAAAAACTAAAAAAAAAACCCAAATCTAAATTTGCAAACATAAAGCAATTTCACCGCAGTCTCATTCATTATACCCGGCTTCTTCAAGGGAGCTTGTTTCAAACATTAAGTGGCTTATTTTGCGCAAACCACTTTTGTTTTGCATTCTATTGTTCAATTCTGAACTGACTTATAAGTGGAAAAGCTAGCGTAGTGCATACGTAATTTTCATAACGTTTTGTGCCTTGCTTTTAAGTTTCGTAGTACCCGCATTTTACACAGAAATCTTACGAAATTATTAAAAAAAAACATATGAATGTCAATGTCAGTTTATTTGTTTTTCTATTGAAGATATACCAAATATACTCGTAGACAGAAATGCAGAAAAAAAAGTGAATGATCTCTACGTGCTGTGGTAAGACGGAATACGTTTTTGGTTTTTAGAAGTACGAATTAACCCATGGTTTTTTTCCTTTTAGTTTTAAAAGTATCCGAAATTATCTTCACTATAAAAAAAGGACTAAAAATTCAGAACTTTTCCTAACCTGAGTTTTACCCACGTCATTATTACCCAATTCAACGCTAATAACACTCCCTGGTGTGGTTTTTGTTAAAGGAATTTTCAAGAATATTTTTTTTTTAAATCATAATTTTTACCATTTCCGAATTGATTCCATCAAGTACATAGTATCTACCATCGTTTGTATTCCAAAGGGTTACAGTAACGCTACACTATAATGCCATGTCGCGTATGAGATGAGAAACTGTTATCTTTATTATTATGTTACACCTGATATTGGCTTATTTTTGGAATACTGTCTTGTGCGATGTTAGCGCGAAAATTGATATTTAACTGGAAGTTCTGTTTATCGATGCTCAATTGTCTTGTATTCAGAAGGGATAGAGTATTTTATTTATTTTTTTAACATAGAGGACAAACCAGGCGAGCCACCTGATGGAAAGTGGTTATCACCACGCATCAACACTTGCGGAGCTTGACAGTTCTGGAGTGGATTGCCGACCTATTAAAAAGATGTATGCTCTCTTCTTGAAGCACCAGTCGTAATGCACTGGAAATACCGCACGAGAGAGCTGATTCCACAAGGTCTTTTACAGCGCACTGTAGGAAGATAACAGGGCTTCTCTGTTCCCCGTATATCCTATCCTGCTAACCTACTAATATAATAAATGTGAAAGTTTTTGTTATTCTACGCAAAAATGGCTGGACCTATTTAGTTGAAATTTTGCAAGTAGGTAGATACAACGCGAGTAAAGCCGCGGGGGCGACTAGTGTTATAAATGATTTCGTTATTAACAATTTCATCGTACACGAGTTACAAGACATGACAAGAAAATTATAATCTATTATAATTTTAATCATGATTTTCCGAGAAATAATCGTGTGCTTCATGGAAAATTAATTATTCAGTATTCAACCTTGATGCATAAGAAATGTTGGATGATCGATCGGGGCGCGATAAACAGGGTTTTTTCTTGTATAATGGATCACTTGATTTAAGCCCATCTAAGGAGGCTTATGAAAGGAAATACAAGGGAATGATTCATTAACGGTAGTTAAAAGGGGGATAATATGATATTTTTAACACCCCTAAAGTATATTTCGTTTTTTTTAATATTGATTGTATGTTTTGTTCCTCTAGAGTCTAGACAATATAAAGAAATGATATAACTACTAAGGATATAACTATAAAAGAGAGGATATAACTTATCCTCCGACAAAAATTGTACAATTATATTTTGTGAATTCTCTTGTTATATTTATAAATCATATCGTATTATTGTCACAATTATGGCTGGATTTCTTTCAAATAAATAAATAAATGATCACTACATTGTATAAAACAAAGTCGCTTTCGTTGTACCTATATTCCTATGTATTCCTTAAATCTTTATAACTAAATAACTGATTCCCATGCGAGTATTTTTAATAGAGAGTGATTCAAGTGTTCGGGATTCAGGTAGCGGTGACTGCTACTATTAAAAAATAATTTGTTGCTTATTTAAAATAAAATAATATAGTCTAGACAAACAAATACTATCCTAAAAACAAAGAAAAGCATCAAGCAAAAACTAACTTTCATTCGCCTTAACTTCTTTGGTGATAGTTTAAGACCGCATCGTTTGCCTAGTTAGTTAAGTTTGGTCTAACCTATAACGCTAAAAACATTACGCCTTAGAGTCGTGGCGTGATAATTCAATTAAAACCTAGACATAGGAACTTTATACCGCACTGGAACATCGCTACAGCTAACAGTATTAAGAACCAAAATTTACGCGACAAAATATATGTTTTCGTTGGCTACAATAATAAAAATTAAAGCCTTTTTATTTCACTTCATTAACATTGCAAATGTATATTGGTATTGTTACTTAAATAATATTTAACCAAAAATTTTGAAAACCCCCGTTTGGCAGACAGACAACGTCAAACTTATAAAATTATTTTTTGTGATGCACAAGTTATAACCTTTCACTCGCCCGTAAAACACTTGTAATACAAAAAACACACACACAGGCGGACAGACAGGCAGACACGTCAAACTTGTAACACCCCTCTTTTTGCGTCGGGGTTTAAAAATATTTAAGTTAGTTATGAGTTTAGTAAGTCTTAATATGTATACAGTCTTATGACGAAGTGAATTTCATTTGGGTGAAGGCCTCCCCTTTCTACGTCCATTCTTCTCTATTTCTGGCGCGAGAAAGCCAATCTTGCCCTACTGCCGAAACTATGTCATCCTATGTGAGACCCTCAGGCAAAAGAAATGTTGTTATAAAAATAGTTAATTTAATTGTCCATCATTTGTCCTTCAATCTTGATACAGTCCCATTTTAATTTTAGAGCCTGTAATAAAGCATCCGTTAATTTTCTTTTTCCTTCTACGTTCGCCATATTGTTTTTCATTTTTAACACGTATTCTCAATTTAGATTATAACGTGTCGCCTAATTTACAGACTGAGAAGGGTCGTCGTCAATCCAAACTTTTTTCAGTTTATTCGTGACATCTTTATTAAATAATGGCGGTTTCAATGTTCGATGCTTTCGCTTCGTTTGATGTATTTGGTGGAATATTGGAAAAATTATCATCCAAAGATACTGAATCAATGGGAATTCAAATATTCTTCATTTCTTTTTTATCTTATATACCTATAGAAATTGCGCATAGACCCGTAGAATATGCGCATAAATTCTAGTTTTGATTTTAAAAGAACAGCTATTATAGTTGTTAGGTTCTTCAGTGAAAAAACTATTTACCGTACAGATGGTAATTTAATTGTTTTGTAATTTGATTTGAATAAAGATAATATACCTATTTGTCTTTGACTTTGATTTTGATTCATTGCACCAAATTAATTTTCCTCCAAAAAAATGGTTATGCTATAAAGAAGTAAATTTTAGATCAGTTAGCTGTAAATTTCATATTTTTTTACAACGATAAGTCTCAGCAGGTATATTAAGTAAGGTCATTAGGGACAATATAAAAATTTTAAAATTTTGACATAGAATGAAAACGAAAAATCAGTAAATGAATTTTCATAACCTCGCGATGAAAAGAAAAGATTAAAGTATAAAGAACAATTTGTTACAAATTCTATTATTCTTTACGTAAGCTATTGCGCTACGCCCAGTGTAATAAAAATGGACAAATTTACGTAATTTCCTTTCGTTTGGGTGTTCACGATATTGTGCTTACCATTTCAATTAGTTTGAAAGGAATGTTGATTACCGGCGAGTTTTTGTGCCTGTGTCCCTAATGTATTGCGGAACATGATGTAGAACATTCTGGAAGTATTCTGGACTATAGTTCTTAGTTACTATTTATTTGTAGTGGGAAATAGAGAGGGCTCAATTGTTATAGATATTTTACTTTATTCCATTCTGTACCTACTATAAGCAAGAGTATACTTTTATTTATTTTCAAAAATCACAAGGAATATAGTGAATAATTGGCTCTAATAAATACTCTTATGCTTGTGTGTTATGTTTAAATACATCTATAGGAAAGTATTTACGATTCTGGATAAATAATTATAATGGGTCGTGAAGGTTCCTACTAATATTATAAATGTGAAAGTTTGCGAGAATGTATATATGTTTGTTATTCTTTCACGAAAAAACGGCAACACCGATTCAGTTGAAATTTGGTATGAAGATAGGTGATACCGTAGATTAACACAGAGCATACTTTTTATCCCGGTATTGCCCCGATAATTGGAACTACATGGGCCAGCGTTCCATACAAATGATGTTAACCTAAAATGTTTATTCCAGGGTGCCTGCTGAGCGGGTAGCATGCGGCGGCATGCACCGCGTAGTACTGCTGACGGCGCTGCTCCTGAGGGTGGCTGCTGCTCCTACTATACTTCCCACAGGTACTCATCAAAGTTCAAACTGTTGCTATATCATCTTCCCATAGGTTTAAACAAGCGAGAACTGGTTTCTTCTAGTACCGCTGGTACTGGTTTCTTCGACCGCAGCGTCGCTTACCATCAGGCGGCCTGTGGTCAAGCGCACAAAAAAGTACTCATCAAGTGTAGAAAAATTTTAGACAAAACCATACACACAAAAATTTCTTTTATAAAAAATCACAAATATCCAAGCGCAGTCTTCGCCGACCAAGTGTTCTTGTTTACCCAAGAACACGTACAAACTTTGCAAAAAAGAATATCACTTATGAAGGAGCACAACTATTCAATAATCTACCCCCAGACAAAAAAGATCTAAAATCATTTAGCACTTCATTCATTCAGCTATTCAAAATCACTATAGTTAAATTCTCCATACCTACCTGTGTAAAAATGACCTGTTATTGTTGTTGTGTTTTATACTATACTTACTCTGTCGACGGTTAAAATAGTTCACAAAATGTATCTTTCTAATGTTCTCATGTAAGTTTTTATGAGAATAAATGATTGAAACACAAGCTGTTGTAGCTTCCTCCCCCTCATCAAGACCAGACTGTTGCTTAATCTTCTGTGTACACTATAATAGTTATGTAATAGTGCATTGTAGAAGCTATTGATCGTCTTAATCCTTATACGTGATAGGCACAGCAATATGAATTTTTAATAGTACTGATTTTGAGGCTACAACATAGCGTTTACATTATATTGCTACTTCTCAATAAAGCTATATTTAATTAAAAAAAGCACTTCCTTAGTAACAACCATTACTATATGAAATTATTTAAAATTAATTGCAAATATACGACCGTTTTCAGTATCATCATCATAATTATCATTTTTGAAACTGAAACTATCTGTACATGAACAACGATTTTCGTCTTAAACTAAAAACTTCATAATGTATGAAATTTAAAATTGTTTTAGATTCAACAAGTACTGAAGCCTACTCTCCAAAAAGTCTGGTGATAACTAGAAGACCAGTGACAATGAAGCCGAGACCTGCCACCAGGCGGAAAGCTGATTCACCGATGCTGAACTACATCTTCGACTCCTATGCAACCAGCAATAAGCACTTTCATGACAAGTGAGTTTTTCTTTTTATGGGGGCACTTTTAACCTGCCAGTAATGTCAGCGAGAAGCTGGATGAATTTGTTTTTTTAAAAACGTTTTTTTTATAGCTAGCCAGTATACACTATACATTTCTTAACAAAATGTAAACTATATATATTAGTAAAATATATACTTTGTATAGTTAGTTCTTGATGGTACTGCATTACATAATTGAGGAAAGAAAACTTTCCATAAGTTTTTATTCATAAAATAAATTAAAAACGACTGGTTACGATACTATATCACAAAGATACAGAATGAAATTTGCTTCTATTAAATTTAACGCAATCTCCTGTTAATTTATCATTTCGTATACTAACGTCAAAGAAAACAACATATTTACGACAGAACTGGACATAGGTATAGGTCGCATCATTTATGTTTAGCGCTGGACGAGAATAGCTGCGCATTGGTAGAATCGCGCTCGTAATTGACGTATTAGTGCGAGAAAGACAACACGATCGGGACAACCAATCAACGCTCGCGCACCCGACGATCACGCGCCCCGCGCGTCGCGCCGTTACCTCGATACCTTATTTTTGACTTCTGCCCAGATTTCGTTCAACGCTAAAGATTCGTGACGCGACCTATAACTTGGAATTTATTCATTTGAAAGTTCTAAAGTAAACATAATAATAATACCGCTTATTGAATTTAGAAGACGTTTTCCTTTTTTATAATAAGTTTAAAACAACAAAAGTCCGATCATGTTGTACCAGGAACTCATGAGTTCGTAGAATTGTTCTTTGTGAAATGGTACACTTTGTATGAGTCTTGTATCTTGTGTATTCCGGGAAAATTGAGGAGAATTGCAACGATTTCCTTCTAGTATCAATTTATTGATTGACTTTAAAATACTTTTATTGACCTGAATCGAAATGAGAATTTATTTACATTCTTCTGATTAGTCTATTGCATTTGGGTAGCATTTTTAAATTTTAAATTAGCTGTGCGCTGCTTTTATCCACCGAAATGTATTTGCTTTGGTCGTATTTTAATGACTTTCATATTCGGGATGGAGACAAAGAAAACATTTTTTAATCATTATAAGGCCTTTTTTAATTCCTCTCTTTAATAAATTATAAAAAGAACAACTGCAGCATTCCTAAATGTAATATGTGTATTGTAAATTTTGTATCTATATGTCACAGTGTCTTTTTGTGGAAATTAAGTAGGACTTATAATTGAGTAGAATCAACAACAAACAGTGCTTTTTGTTATAAAAATATAATAAAACAACGAACAATTGAAGCTGTCGTCAAATTTATTGACAACGAGCGTAATAAAATTTACGAGACATTTAATCGTGAGATTTCCGCTACAAGCTTTAAAAGCGATGTTAAAATTTAATAAAACGGGCACTTAAGGCGTTATTTGTTTTCGTTTATAATCTCATCTGATTATCTTGATGAAGCTCGTTTGCTAAGATAAGTATACATTGTAGGTATGTATGTGTGATTTTTTTGTAAAGTAGGGGGCGAACGTTTTGGGGAGCAAGCTAATAGAAAATTGTGACATGGTCGTATATGAGAACAATAATAAAAATCGTAACCCTAAAACATAGAATGATACGAAAATATATGGAGCTTATGTCACCCACCCCATCAATACGAAGGTTTTGAAACCTTATTCATTAAAATAGGTTCAAGTACTTAAGCGATACTACACTACGACGACAAACATAGGTACATACACACAATCATACATTACTTGCCATATAAAGATTCCCAAAGTCGGGTAGAATAGAGAAAGTATTAAAGATTTTTACTGAGAATACGATATACTATATCATAATATAGTTATATGGCCTATTATGGCACAAACCTTTAAATTCATGACTTGAATTCTAATCTGTCGTTTTCCTCGTGAAGACTTATTGGAGTATGTTGACTCAATTGACCTATTTAATAAATATAATGATCAGCTTAGGGTACGAACTAATTCCACCAATACCGACCTACGTTATCTCATTTTCCAGTTTAATGAAGAGCCTTTCAGTATGGTTTTGACCGCTTATTACACCGGATGTAACAGTAATATCGAATATGGAAATATCAGATTTGATTTTCTTCACTTGTCTAGTAGTATTCTTCTTCTTCTTGGTGAAATGGCAGTGCTCCGAAACCACAATTTGGCAATGTCTAGTTGTGTGTAGATAAAATAAGTTTCAGGGTCGATGTTTGGTTGTGGGCAATCAGCAATACGTGCTTCCAATACCACAGCTAAACATCGACCCTTATAATATTGTTATGAAATTTACGTTCCCTAGCTTTAAAAATGTCAATTGAACTTGCAAGATGTTCAATTTTATGATATTCTATTTTTTTTAAACGCCATATGTATGAGATAAAGATAATCTATTTGATCGTCTAATCACCGTTTTTCCAAAAATTTTGCATAAGACATTACAAGTTACAAGAATTTTCACTATATATACGTACTTGAACACTCAAAAAGTCACGTACAAAACTTTCTTTAAAACTCTAAAACTGTACTTCCTTTAATTTAAAACTATATGAAAAATATAACAATTTATCATTTGAAATTAAGATATACAGATTATACCTAGTACCTCTTTTTAAATTTACGTCTTTATAATATTAGTAGAATTACACATCAGTGTGATATGAGGCCGACAGATTCGGTATCCATGTCACGTTTGTAAAGTTTCTTGTTTGAATAAAACAGAGCTCGTTTCAGTTTCGCTAAAACATTTTTAAATTTACGTGTTTTATAAAATTTTTATATTTACATCATAACGAGGGGTTGTTTGCGGATCGACACGTTTAAATTTCAACATTCGTTTGTTTGTTACGTTTAAATAATTTAATTGTACATATTGGGGTTTTAAATATTTTTTAACATGTAGCCTCATTTCTGCATGTATTATACACAAATACCTACTTGCCTTACTCTATCTATATAAACAAAGCAAATGAAAATTAGTTGCGTAGTTTTAAAGATATAGCATACATGACGACCGCTTGGCGCAGTGGTAGCACAACTGCTTTCTGCGCGAAGGATCGTGGGTTCAATTCCCACACCGGAAAAATATATTTGTAATTTACATTTGTATTTTTCTGGGGCCCAGACCCCATGTTGTTATATTGTTATATATAACATACATGTTGCTATGTATTGTATGCATGTATTTACAAAAGAAAAGTATGTATATGTAATTTATTCCGTTATCTAGTTGCCATAACACAAGCTTCGGCTTAGCTTGGAACTAGATGGCGCTGTGTATAAAAGTCCTGAAAATATTTATTTATTTATATTTATACATAGAGTGAGACGGAAAATAAGACAATAAAACAAAAATCCTCGATTAGACTTACGATCAAAGCCGCAGTACACTACTAGTGCCGGTGATAAATATGTATTAATTATTATGCATACAGCATTAATAGCATGGATTCACAGCTATCGTGAACAAGATGATGAATACGTTATGAGAATTACGATACCGTTCATTAGTAATGCAATATTGTGCATATTAACTATATCGAACTTTCTAGAATTTACATAGTTTCTCAATAACTAATTTACCACCGAGTCTTCCCAAATAGTTTATATATGGAAGTTTTCAAGATAAACTGTTACATTCTTAAACAAAGCCAGGCATTTGGGTGAACGTAATGGTACCATTAGGTTCCATGCTACTTTTCTATAAAATATAATATGGACCTGCTACGACTTAATGGTACTAATAAAAGGCATTGTGTGACAAATAATAAATTAAAGGATATCTCTTTTCGTACAATAATAGGAAATGTTGAACTTCCGTATCTATTTTTATACTTTTCTCACCATTTTTCAGGTCTTCTTCTTTGCGAAACACAAAATTATCCTATAATAAATATTATATACATGGTAAAGTGTCCTTTTTCAACTGTTCGACTTCATCTATACAGTATAATTTTTATCATAGCACAAAACAATGATGACCCCAAAAAATTACCACATATTTATTATTTAAAAAAATGCTCTAATACGATACTAAGGAAGCCTTAATAAACATAATTTCGTATCGATAATACTAGTATCTATTAAAGATGCAGACAAACATCGATTTTCCTTCCTATCAGTACAGAAATAGCGATAACATTTATCATATTGAAACGAATCTGAATAAATACGATTCCAAATCTTCGAAGGTTTAAAATCATTGCGTTCTTTATAGCTTTTATCGTTGAGCTATTTCTCAAATCAGCTTAACTTAAAGCCGATAACTGCGATACGGAATTTAATCTCGAAAAAAGAAATTCACAATTTTACATTTCAATATTCGAACTATATTTCGTAATCAGTCTTAGTCCTGAGTAGGACTTAAGTGGGTCTTAGGACTATTAGTAGATAATGTTAAATCTTAATTGTTTGCCTATATTAAGACGATATTACTAGATACATATGTATTTATAACTTTTATTTTGATTTATTTCTCGTGATTACTGCACAGTTGCAAAAAAATTCATGAGTATATGCATAAAATATGTAAAATATAAGATAGAATTATCGACGGAAAAAATGTGTCTCTAAAATTTATTTTCGCGAAAACTGTCCTACTTCTTTGAAATTATTATTCTGTACTCTAAACCTAAATTATTCGCTTTAGATCCCTATAAAAATTATGACTCAATAAGCGTCAATGAAATAGTCAATGCATAACAGATAACAATAACATTATAATACTTTTTTTTTATATAATAGGGGGCAAACGAGCAAGCGCGTCACCTGATGTTAAGTGATCAGCGCCGCCCATGAGCACTCGCGTTGTCACGAGTGTGTTGCCGGCCTTAAAAAAAATAACAACACCATTAAATGCTACATTGACTATGAAAACGTCTAAAAATCTCGTGTTATTTCAGTAAGCGAAATAGTTTTAAACATGTCTGTGTAAACGCGTCAGACTGGACATTCCCGGGGGAATATTCCGAGCAACGTTAGAGCCAACGGATGTATCTAGAATCTAGATGGACGGTGCTTTAGTGACGGTTAGAAATTTACATTAGTTGGTTTTGTGCATGACAACGTGTATTGTGACGTCATAATGGCTTCAAATGATATGACTAGTATCCGTGAACCGCGGTGTTACCCACGTAGTTCGCGTTCCCGGGACAATATCGGGATATAAAATATCCTATGTGTTAATCCAGGGTATCACCTTTATACATACCAAATTTCACCTAAATCGGTCCAGCCGTTTGTGCGTGAAAGAAAAACAAACATACATCCATACATTTCACAATCTTTCACATTTATAATATTAGTACGATAGGATAGAATTAAAGGAGATCGGAACAAACTATTCTAGCGACAGTAGTACGATGACGTCATAGTTTGGAGGTCGTGTCATGTAAAAGCATATGCGTATTAAACGTTTAGTAGTGTACTTAGGTTTACAAGAAACACTATAATATGTATCGATTTTTTAATAATGTCTTTCGTAACATAAGTCGTACGTTCGTTTATATACCATTGATATACCTTCAATATTTATATTAAATACGATACTAGTACTTCTATATCATTGCAAAATATAACTGTATGTATAACTAAGTTTCGAGACAGACCTCGGGGCGATATTACGTAACCACTAACCTACACTATTATAATAATAAATTGCATCTAACATCCATTGTTGCTTTAGTATTATAATTTCTGTATCTTTAGTAATAAATAGCTTTTGAAAAAGTTCGGAATAATTTAAAATGATCAGAAGCTCTAATCGGATCACAATGGACGAGATTTCGACTAGTTTCGATACAGTTTTTGAGCGACTTCATATAAAAATAAAGCCTATTTTGCTTGCTTGTTCGTCGTCGACAACAATGCGATGAACTGATGTTCGATCCAATTCTTTATTAGAGTAGCTACGAGTATAGGTCCATAACTCGGTAAGAGATATCGAAATATTTCGATATCGAAGACGATGGCATTAAGAGTAGAGCTTCAGTATAGGGCTAATTGTTATTTTGAAAATGACTGGCTTATATTGGCCATGAGAGAAGCTTGTATTCTTATCTCTCATGTTATCGATTTTTCAATTTGCTAAAGGTTTAGTCAAACGTGTGCAATAGACTTATCCTTTTGATTTAACGCAGATCTTTACGGAGTAGTCGCCTTTTGACTATTAATATTTCAGTTTACTGTAGTGTTTAATTGGTTAACAATTAACATGTTTTCTTTTTCTGTGGTGAGAAGAAAACATTTCATTTAATGAGGTAACCAACGCAATAAACCATACTAACCATAATAACAATTAAAATAATAAATTTCAACTTCCTAAAGCAATTGCTTTACGGTACTAATAAACTGACATTCTTGTAATGAACCTTGAAATAAACGAGTATTTGCAGAAAAGGAATTTGTGGTAAAATTTATTCGAGTTTTAAAATTATTCAATATTTATGGCCAATTAAAAGCGATATGTAGCGTAGAAGCGAAGTTTTTTCAGCACGCGAACTCTTGCGTACTTTACGTGTTAGTATATAATTTTTGCGGGAATTAAAATTTTATAGCTTCTTTTTTGTTTTGTCGGGGAAATTTTTCAGGGAGTTGGCTTGATGGAAAGCGGCCACCTTCAACCAAGGAATCACATAAAATGCAACGCATTTGCGTTCTGTTTTTAAAAATATGACGCATAATACATTTCTGATGAGATACCATCACTTGACGATGGTTTTCAAATCTTTGTTTGTTTTGTAATGTTTGTTAAATCTTTCCGTACTTGCAAAAGTGACGCCCACGTATGACCACGTTTTAAGGGTGTTTAAAAAACAATTTCTTCCATTTATACTTACACTATAGGTACTAAAAATTTTCACATAGGTTGTTACATTAATAATAGTCTATATGTAAGACAATTGCTTCATCAAGCCTGTATCTTTCTAGAAATAATAAACAATACGTAAATTAATTAACTCCAAATAATCTATTATTTCACAATTATTTGTTTTAGGTTCAAAGCGCCGTCCTTTGAAGGTGATCTGAACTCGGACACAATAATTAATGCCGATACCGGATCGACAGTGCTATTCGATTGTAAGGTCTCTTCCCTGAGAGATAAAACTGTAAGTACAAATATATATAAGAAACACGAAAACACTTTCAAACAACTTGTAGGTACCTCGACTACGTAATGATCAAAGTATGACCTAATTTTTACACAATAAAATTTGAAATAAATCCTTATTTTGGTTGACTCGTACTGTGTACTCGTACCTTCTTTATTTTGATGATTTTTTTAAATGATCATCATAAATAAACTAATAGGTATGATTATTTCGTTTATTTTTTCTCAATAATTAAAATCGGTTCAGTAGTTAAGACACTATGGTGGAACACACAAGTTTACATAGACTGACAAAAACACCACCCCTATTTCGGACTTCGCTGTATTTATATACAATATTATATGTACATAACATTCTAAAAGTTAAACTATAACTTGCGCTAACCCGCGGAAATTTCTTATTCCTAACTGGATTTTCCACTCTTAAAAGTGTGTCTAAATCATGAAATGACACTTATGATAAATTAACTGTTGCCCGCGACTCCGTCCGCGTGGACTTTCATATAAACTGAACCCCCCTTTCCTCCTTATAACCCTTTTTTCCAGTTAAAAAGTAGCCTTTGTTTTATCTCAAGCTCTAGACCAACTGTGAACCAAATTTTATTACAATCTGTTCAACGGTTTGGCTGTGAAACCGTAAAATTATAAAAGTTACAACCCCTCGCGCATCTTTTTGGGGTTGATTAAAAAAAAACAAAAAGTACCCTATGTCCTTACCCAGGCTTTAGACTATCTGTGTACCAAATTTCGTTCTAATCGGTTCAGTAGTTTTAGCGTGATGGAAAGAGACAGAGTTACTTTCGCATTATATGTAGTAACTAGTCATATTTATATAGTACTAGCTGTTACCCGCGACTCCGTCCGCGTGGAATTTTATATCAACTTTGAACCCCTTTTTTTCCAGTTAAAAAGTAGCCTATGTTTTTTCTCAGGCTCTAGACCATCTGTGTACCAAATTCCATTACAATCGGTTCAGTAGTTTTGGCGTGAAAGCGTAACAGACAGACAGACAGACAGACAGAGTTACTTTCGCATTTATAATATTAGTATGGATGGATTTCAGTCAAATCCATGTAGTATTTTTCCCGTGAAAGAATAACAAAACATCCATACAATATCCTCCAAATCTCGTATCTACAATTTAAGTAAAGAATAAGGTGTTTTCCTGTTCTTAAAATTGTTTTCTTCGTACACACACTGTCCGTCGCTTCTAATTTAATAATATAGTTACGTTCGGACTCGGATGTGAAACAAACTTCATCATTTAGAGGAAGGAACTATAACAAGGTTTTTTGTACCAACAAATGTAGAAGGACTTGTTAACGTTTGTTCTATTTTTGTAAACATTAGCTGAACTCTGAGTGCTAAAATTGCGAGTGTTTATAATATTAAATTAGATAGAAAATTTTAAAAACCCCCAACAGACAGACAGACACGTCAAACTTATAAAAGTGTTTGTTTTTTGTGTTGTAGAATTCATAACCTTTCATTTGATACCCCACTTGAGCATATTTGCAGACATTCGGTTTTTCTTCCCCAATTTAACCCCCCATAACTTTTAAACGGCTGAGCCGATTTTCATCAAATATGTCTAAAAACACTCGCTCGTAAAACACCTGTAATACAAAAAAAAAATAAATTGAAATCGGTTTATTTTGTTCGGGGGCTATGATGCCACAGACAGACACGTCAAACTTATAACACCTCTCTTTTTGCGTCGGAGGTTAAAAAGTTTTTTATTCCCGTGACAAGAGTGAGATGAAAGTATGATACGTTATAAAGGACTTGCATACTGAATCCATTTAGTAGGTTACACCAAATCTACTATAGTTTTTACTTCTAAACTTTTGCTTTTGTAACTATAGTTGGTGAAGTATTTGTCCAAATATTCAAATGTAAATAAACAACTTAATACTAGTATATTTCTATTACCCGTTTTCAAGATTTTTTCAGATATACTAGATATAAAGATATACTCTATATTCCTTTCTAAAGTATGCATGGATATTGATAGTAACTTAGTGAAATTATTATACTATTGAGACATTTCTAGTTTTAGGGTTTCTAAAATCGACGTCTATTCATTCCTTATCTGCTTGCCATCCTGATAGTTACTACCAGAAATAAGAATATAATATTAATGGTCCAGTTTCTTACTTGAAACAATCCCTTATTGACTAAAAAGAAAAAAGACAAAATTAATTATGAACATGACTCCTTGGTCACGTGGTCTTATTACAATATAAAGTATTTTTATAAAACATAATTGTTGTCTAATTTGTTTGTAGGTATCCTGGCTGAGGGTGTCTGATGATGAGAACTTGGAGTTATTAACGTTAAACCTAGACACATATACAGCAGATGCAAGGTAAGGCATTAATGAATCAAATATCATGGCAGTTTCAATGGAATCGACTTGGTTAGATTTAATATTCAATACGTTTAATATTTTTATTGACAAAATAATTTATTTTATTTTTTTAAACACTGTAAAGTTTGTGACTATACAATGTATAGTTTCGGACACAATTTCTACTTTCTTAACGAATGTAGGTACCATCTACTCAGAACGTAATTAGAATTTTTTTGCAATCAAATTTTAAAACTCCTTAACTAATATTTTGACAATAAAACTAGCTCTTGCCTTTTTTACTTAACATCCTTTAGCTGTAATTCATCAAAAGTTTTTGTGAAAATATAATTGACAAATTTACTTTTGCTTTAATAATATATACTACGAAAATATACACTTTGCTTCATATCAATGTTTCTAGCAGCTTTTATTTATCATTTAGGTACAGAGTAGATTTAGCTGGAGAGAATTGGAAATTATCGTTATCCGATGCAAAACTTCAAGATTCAGGGATATATTGCTGCCATGTTTCCACACATCCACCCATGTTAAGGAGATTCAAATTGATTGTACATGGTAAATATTATTTTTCTATATATTTTTATATACTGTGAAACGTTAAATATTTTGTAGAAAGACTTCCTTTTTTTAATATTCCTTGAATATTCTTGTTCTTATGTAGAGAAAAAAGACTGGCTTTAGGCTTAGAGTATTGTGAACGAAGTCTCATTAAGTTAGCTAGTTTTTAATAAAATAAGGGGTCTTTTAATGAAGAAGTGCCTATTCAAGTATGAGAATAAGAATGTTCAGTGCAAAAATATCATGTTTTAATTCTACTCAATTTTATTAGAATCTCCTTATAAATATGAACCATAAATTCAAAAGCTAGTATTAGATTTAAGCAAAAAGTTGAGTAATAATTTAATAGTCCTCGCGTATGAAAACACCTGGGGCTAAGTGCTTTGTATTTGTTATTTCGCTAAAAACGGAAAAGCGAGTCCTTGTTTTTGCTTCAGATATAAATTTTACCAGTACTTAGAAATTTATGTCAGTTTTAAATGAGCTTCGTTTAAGTAGGTGAAATTTTGTTTGAGTCTGAATCCTTTTAGATGTTCTCGTATAAATAAATTTAAGTATACTCGTAATATATTTAAAAAATCTCTTTCGGTAAGTTAATTGTTCTAATCGCTTCATTAGATCTAGATAAGACCATACCAACCCAAACTATACTATTTCATAATCTAAAAAACGTTATTAATAAAAAGACTTTAACAGATTGTCTGATCAATATTGAATCTATTAAAACTAATTAACTAATCAAATCGAATTAAAGCTTCTAAATAAATCGAAATACTAAACTAACTATTCTTTCAGCGCCAGAAATAAGGATGAACAAAGAAACTTTTCTCGAAACAGGGGAGACGCTGTCACTTAAATGCTCAATCTTAAATTTAAATCCTGGAGAAGCAACCCCTGTGATAGTCTGGTACCGGGGTAATACCAGCACCGCTTTGGATGAGATCCGAGGGGGAGTTCTGGTGGAAACTGACCAACTGACGTTGACCAGCCATTTACAGGTACTTATATCATGTAAAGTATTGTCTATTCTTCTTCTTCCTGTGTTATACTTTCTGCATATGGTTTAATCACCATACACAAAACCAAGTACTGTTGCCAAATTTCACGAAAGACTGTGAGTGCCGCAATATCTATCTTAAAATAATAAAGATAGATTAAAGGCATTTATATGAAGTAAAAAGTAAAATAAACTTATATCTAAGAAACTTGACGGTTTTCAATCTAGTCAGAGAAAATTGAAAGTCATGTATTCTCATATATCGAACATATTAGTACAAAGGGCAGAGGTCAAAGCTGACTCAATAAAATATATGTCCTGTAATATCTTCACAATTGGCTTAGCGTTATATCATTATATAATTTCAAAGGCAAACTTACGTTTTCCTGATTTTCGTTTCATTGATTTTTGTCTGTGCCTAATGAACTGATCCAATTATGATTTTGCTCAATAATGTTATGGTGGATAAACTAAAGAGAAATATTTTCATCAGTGATCAAATAAGGAAGGTTCGTTTTATTTGAAATATATTTGACCCTTATGTCATGTTTCCGCTAAGACTAAGCACACTTTTCCTAAAACTAAATTAAGTAAATAAAATATATTCAGCTTATGTTACATGATAGTATCTAAGAGCTATTAGTTTTTCAATCCAATTATTTTGCGCCGGCGCAGGGAGAACAAAGCGTGATAGATTTTTAATGTTTTAAAACTAATATTAAATAGGTGACCAGACACATTCGTCTACTACATAAATTAAGGTACTACTACCACTCTATCAAATCGTCGTCATCATTTCATTAAAATTTCTTTATTAACGGAGAAAGCGAAAACGAAATCATACGAAAAAAATTTTGGTAAGGTGACAAGTTCTATTAAATTAATATAAAAATCTAAGCATTTGACTTCAACCTTACAGGCATTAGAATTTAATAAAGTCTTATTTATAAGTAAAATATA
Source organism: Eurema hecabe (assembly GCA_026213755.1). Lineage (NCBI taxonomy): Eukaryota > Metazoa > Arthropoda > Insecta > Lepidoptera > Pieridae > Terias > Terias hecabe. The sequence continues at coordinate 2,363,596 of JADANM010003353.1, forward strand.
CATTATCCGCTTGGTTACTGATTAAAGTATTTCTTTATTGGACGTAGCCCAATAGGCAATTTACTTGGTCCATTGATTTTGATAGCCACCACGGTGTTACAACCTAATTCTCTCGATCATAGCCTACCAAATAATTGGCACTGTATTGTACAAAATTATTTAAGACTTTCCTAATTCCTTATTCTTAAAATATGCTTGCTTAAACTAAGTTTTTACCACTTATGTTACAGCGAATCTTTAACTATATTAACAATTAAAAAAACATTAAAATGAACCTCACTAAAGAGTCTCTTTAGATTCTTATAGTTTTTCTATGTTAAAACAAAAGTATTGCTACTAACTATTTTTCTTTGACCACGATGATTTAATCCTTAAAAAACCTATGTTAATTACCTAATACAAAGAAAAGTTTGCAAACCACAGCCAACTTGATGTTACCATAGAAACATGCCTACATCTTTACTCTCGAAATCAAAATTAAAATATATATACAATACTTATATTGACAAAAAAATCCCTAATAAAATTTAACCCCTCAGTAACTAAAGAATGTCGTTCGATCCCTGATTAGAACCCATCTTTACGAGACGATAAATAGCACAATAGCCAATTTTCCTGAACCATTGTTTTTGATGGTAACACCGATATTACAGCCGTTTTTATCCAATATTGGCCTTACAATTAAATTATATATCACTAACATAATTTTTAAAATGTAACAGCACCATGGTACCATTATTATTTATTAGTTATTCCAAAAAGATTGCTTTCACAAACCAACCGTTCAACTGCATGTTAAAACGATTCAAATTAACCCTAACATTATAATCAAGAGTTCTTAAAAATTAGAAAGTATCAGGAATCTGATTACATTTTCTATCCTTGCTTAAATACCATCTGGCTGTCCCTATGTATGCTTATATCTTTAAAACTACTCAACGGATTTTGATGCGGATTTTTTTAATAGACAGAGTAATTCTTAATGAAGGTTTGTGTGTACATAACATACGTAAATACGGGTAAAACTGCGGGGCGCGGCTAGTAAAGTCTTAACATCACGTGACTCAAAGTGGGGAGCGTCAATGTAGTGCACCCCTTTTTTTTTGGTGGGGAAATCCACATAGGATACCCATGGTCCTCAGGGAAGGGCCACGGGTTATGTCGGACTTCTACCGACCAAAACCCCACTGTTTCTAATCATTCTGCCGCAGTGAGTGGGGATCACGGGCACCTTCTCAGACTCTTCCGCGAAAATGTAGTGCACCCCTGCCCGGAGCAAAGTTCTGGGTAGTCTATATTGGTTATGGGCTGGCGTATCTCTTACCATCAGGATGGCGTCCAGCTCGTCTCACCATTTCATAGAATAAAAAAAAAATACAAAGGTTTGTAATCAGGTATAGATAGTTAGTACTCTCACCGGAAAACTACTGAACTGATTTAAATAAAGTTTCGCATGCAGGTAGACTGCGATACTTTCATCCCGAATTACCACAAAAACGGAAACAACGTGAGCAAAACCGCGAGACACAAGTAAAGATATATTTGACTTTATTAGATGTTGTATAATCTTAGAGGCAATTTCCTTGGTCCATTGATTTTGATGGTCAATGGCGGTGTAACGGCCTTGCTATCGAATTATCCGATAAGACTGATCAAATATGAGTATTGGGCACTTTATAACACGTGTTTCTTATTGTATTTCTTGTTAGCGTTTTAATATCTGCTTTTGTGTGTGTGTGGGGGTGTTGGTGAGTGTGAGCGCCTGTGTGTGTGTGTGTGTGTGTGTGTGTATGTGTGCATATGTGTGTGTGTCCGTAAACTGTAAGATAAACAAATTTGCATTTGTATTGGTTTTAGATACTTCAATTGCAGTAGGTAGATAGGTGGTGCGTATAATAGAAACACGTGCACGAGTAAATATAAACTTATAGAGAAATGAAGGGAGGTTTCTCGACTATCTAAGTATTGGAAAATAAATTTATTAGATAGCAGCTTGGTCGAAGTAAACACTTGAATTGTCATAATTTTACAAAAAATAGAAGGAATATTGGATCTAATGAAATGCAATCTCATAGAAATAGACTCATTTTTCACTCAACAACAAAGTCCTTATTACATAACGAATTACAACAAAAAGTATTATTATAATAAACATTACCGAGACCTTCTCGGTAGGTATGAATGTACCGAGCTAGTCGGGGTAATTTAAACTCGCCTGCTTCTCTATTGCAGTAATATATCTCGGGTAACGTGGAGGCTTAACATTTCCTCCTATTTGTACCGAAATTACTGTTTTTGGGACCTTTTAAATAAAAGCAATTGACTACTAACATTTTGCGAGGGTCATATCGTCGCATACGTTTTGCGAAAGTTGTGTTAAAACGTCTATAGTCTGTATACTTACGTAATGATTATATAAAGAATACTAGTGACCAGTACCGGCTTCGTACGCATTTATGCAATTATTATACATAATATTAATCTTCCTCTTGAATCACTTTATCTCTTGAAACAACTGCAGGAAAATGAGTTGCATATATTAAAGCATTCTTAGGGACAAATATACGAAAGCGAATTTTTATATTATGTACCTAATTAAAATTAAAATATTAATAATGATAAACAAATAAAATTTATGTCATTGTTCAGAATATATTAAAAGAAAGTTTGACTAATGATAAGCAATCACGCATAATATGCGATAGTATGTCGACAATACATTGTCATCTATAAAAATGTATCGTTCTCTTTCATAAGGCAGCGTGGAAATCATTCTTAAGTGTATCCAAGCATAGTGTTATCTACTACTTCCTAATAAAAAATTTAAGTCACTATAATTATAATATAAATAAACTATTGGTACAATTACTAAATGTTGATTTATAACAACAAAATAATTCTAATAGGACTTGGCTTCTATGAGATCTCAAAACTTTTTACGATGGAAAGACTGCTTCAAGAGACTTGATATTTTTTTTACATTTAATGTTTTTCGTGGGATATAATCTTTCTAAAATTATAAATGTGAAATATTGTAAATTTATGGATGTTTGGACAGTTAAGATGTTTGTTAATGTTTTACGCAAAAACTAAAAAATGAATTTGGCTGATATTTGGCATGAAAGTTGATCCTGGATTGTGATATAGGATACTATTTATCCTGGTTAGCCCTGTGAACAGAAATTACATGAGTAAACCGCGGAACACAGCTAAAAAAAATAAACGTACGTATGAAATGTATAATCCTTAGGATCTATCTTGTAAGCATCTCTGGTAATATCGACTCCTCGACTCAATTCGTCTAGAATGTAACCGATCCAATTCAGCGTAATTGCATGACTCTAGTACCCTGTATTAACTTTTATTTTATTTCCCTTACATAAGGGAAGAACCTCACGCCTACTTTGTTTCGTAAGAAAAACCTTGATGTCCTTCAAATCAGTAAGATATTTTTTAATGTCGGTCAATAATTGTTTACTTCTTCTTCTACAAATATGTATAACTAACCGCCTCCCGCGGTTTTATCCGCATTTATACATGTTTTAAATACATAAGATTTCTTGAATAACTTTATCTGATTAAAAAACTGAATGAAAATTTGCTACTTACTTTTAAGTACGTAGATTTAAGCATACATAGGGACAGAGAGGAGAAAGCGACTTTGTTCTATAATTATCCTTGCATTTCAGCCAAATTGTTTAAGTAGTTTTAGCATTATACAGTAATGAATGCAAGAATTCTCACAAAATTTCAAATATTTTTAATTATGGTTTTAAAAATCCGTGTTTAAAAAAAGTTCTATATTAAAGCGATGTTTCCCTGCAGAAACAGTGACACTGCTAAACAAAAAATACAAAAGCAAAAAACTTTTGTCATTTGACGGCAACAGAAAATACACACTATTTCCTACACGTGTGTTTCAAATTAAAAATGTGACTTGCAAATATTATGTTTTATATTTAAATTGTATGCACTCTGTTTCAGGGAAAACTTTATAAAAATACAGTAAAATAGCAGACTTTTACAATATTTCTTTTAATAAGTGCCTTTAAAAGACTATTTAAATTAGTATTTTAAACCGACTTCTAAACGTAAACGTAAACGTTTTTTAGTTTCTTTAACCACTATTGATATATTAAAATAAGTACTTTTTTAGGCATTAGGACAAAAATCTTAATATCATTAAATATCTGATATAAGTTAGTTTTCCGTCCCTTTCTCAGCTAATAAAATAGATATTTATATATTAATACTCACACTGTAATTAACATGTACATATGATTCCAACGTATTGTTATGATAAATGTAGTGTGAACGTAACAAAGAGGCTGGTATTTAAAACCTTATATCTATACATATAATAAAAACGTAACGAGTCACTGTCTGTACATAGAAGATATATTAGAAAAAATATTATAGGAGACCTTTATTAACGCCATAGAACCCAAAACAATTTTTGGATTTTTGGAATTTTTGTCTGTTTGTCGGTATGTTTGTGCACGCTAATCTCTAACCGGAAACGGCTTATCCTATCTAGATGGGGTTTTTAATGATATATTTTGGTAAGCTTCACTTAACATTTAGTGTTTATTTCATGTCAATCGGTCGATAAATAAGAAAGTTATGGCAATTTTAAGAATCACGTTGAACTTGCTGAACGTTTGTTGGCGCGGGTTAGGCATTTTAACATGCTGCAAAGTCACTTTTCTACGCGGGCGAAGTCGCGGGCACAGCATTAATATAATCTTTTACGTACGTTCATGAATACTTAAAATACCGAAAGATTATAAAATACCTCGCGATATTTCAATGTATTGAAAGATTGTAACGGTAAAGTCTAGCGCACTTGTATAAGAATCTATTTCTAAAAAAACGCTATTTTTTTAAGGAGTAACAGTAACGGCTAGTGCCGTAAAAGATTTAGATTTTTCAACAAACCACCTTATGTTAAGTGTACCAATTGCGAGTCCGTGCTTCCGCACAACACCCCCATCGGCCATGATGAGTCCCACATAACCCGTCGCACCTTACCATCAGCCACGCGACGGGTATGCCTTAAAACAATTCCTCTATAAAAAAAAGAGTTCGTGCTTGTTTGTGTGCGCTGAGTAACACCGGGTTTCAGTCGATAGTTACTTAATGGAACCTAGCTGAATAATGCTAGACTTCGATTTTGACTTCAACAACAACACACAAGTTACTTTCACAAAAGTCTCTCCGAGACGGGAGATATTTTTCCTCTATAAAAAGCCTTGCCCGAGACTAAGTTACGTATCTCATAAAAAATAGCATAATAAAAAATTGTTTATCCCAGTGTCAATTTCGTTCCACTCAGTGTAAACACAGGACGATCTTCATAAACAGGCACTAAGGCGGTAATCGCGACGGCATTGCGTATTATTGCTTCAAGCTTCTTTAAAATGTATAGAAAAAGTTAACTGTATCAGCTCATTTTAGGGAACGCGGTCAGGGTGTTGCGATTATGAGGTAAATTGCGGTTAAACTTTTTGAGCTTGTTTTCTTGAAGATGAAGGAAATTTCGTTTACTTACCTATTGTGGATACGGAACCCTTTTTTCCATCAAGTATCTTCTAATTCAGGGAAATTAGGAGACTTATGGTGTGTTACGTATACAATTTTACCTATAACTTAAAACCACATAAAATTGGACCAGTAATTTTGAAGTTTATTGCGAACAAACAAACGTACCAAAGAGAATTAATTTAATCATTTTACACTAATCACTTGTTTTTACAATTATTTTAATAATTGTTTCGTCCATGTACGCTGATATGTACATACGTGTAGTAATTGATTTTCTTTTATAGCATGTAGTGATATTTAAAAATAATTAGATACTCATTAGTATTATTTTCCAGATGGCCAAGCTAAGGTTGGAAGACGCAGGCAACTACACGTGCGCCCTGGAGTCTCCCATACAGATGAAGACGGTCACCAGGGTACACGTGCTGCAAGGTAATGTGTTAAACGAAAGCTTTAAAACATTGTGAGGGCGGGGCGGGGCGCGCGATCGTCGGGTGCGCGAGCGTTGATTGGTTCCCCAGTCGTGTTGTCTTTCTCGCACTAATACGTCAATTACGAGCGCGATTCTACCGATGCGCAGCTATTCTCGTCAATCGCTAAACATAAATGGCGCGTACTATATGATTTCCCACTTAAAAAATAAAGGCGCTATAAAGAAGCTATCAAATCCGTGACAAACAAACAGTATTGATAGTAAATATTTGCTTAAATAATTATTTTAACATACAACAAAACATTATGTCTTACAATTAACCATTTCAATTTTGTCTTCTGGCTGTAGCTAGATAGGAAACAATTTACTCACGCATTATTAGAAGTTCACAATACCAAAATGAATTTCCTACATACTATAAAAAACGATGTCCATAAAATTGCTTCAATAAATACGGAAGAAGTACTGCTAGTCCTTCAATTTCGAAATTAAACCGGTCGTGAAACCGTAGTGTCTCACTTCACCCACTCCGAGGTAAACTTTCATAGATTACAGCCAGCTACGCTCTTAACTTGGCAACTTTAGCCCGACGGCTTGTATTACACATTTGCGTGGTAACGGAACACTGCTCTTGAGATAAATGCTCTTGATTGGTTTACTAGTTACATTGTCTTTCGTCTACGAGCGTTAGAATATCATTAGCTAGTTCAATATGTTGCTGGCTACATCTTTTATATCTATATATTACCATTATGTGGTAGATCCATGCTAAATCGAATTTTGAAAATTTAGAGATCAAATTGTTTTAGTACCACCTTGCAAAAAAACCATTAATTTTTAAGGTAGTGCCATATTAAGACGAATTGAGAGGTCCAATCCTTGGTGAGTGCCACCTTGTCATATATAATTTCCAATAATTTATTCCAATTCAATTAAGTTCAAAAAATTCTACAGATACCACCATCGCAATCTTCTTTTTCCTACTTTAAAATGAGGATCCAATCTTGTTTTCTCGTCTTTGGTACGAGTTATCTCGATTTTATAAGGCCAACGACGTATTAATTACGAGATACATTTTAACAATAAATCATCATACTTAAGCGTATCTACATTAAATATAACAAAACTTCTTTACCCTACAATGTTTTATTAGTTGCATTGTTATTTGGTATCATCATTCGATACATTCGTCTCGTAATTTATTTATAACTTCTTGTATATTTGTAGACGACTATACTAGGTATAAGCACTATGAGAATGTATTAATATAGCCTACACGTGTCTGAATTTGCACGTGTCAATACGAACGATCCCACGAGCATCGCATCGTGATTAAAACAATTTCATGGATCGCATACAGTTTGCCTATTTTCAAACAAGAACTAGAATCTATATCAAGAACACCTGGGATTATATAACTAGATATGTCTCGAATAGATAGGACCTGTTTTACATAGTTAGTAGCCGCCGCCGTGGTTTTACTCGTATTAATGCATGTATTATATAGAAATAATAATTACTGTAATCCGTTCAGCTCTTTTGAGTTATGCACATAGGAACAGATTTGGTGATTCATTTTTATATATGTGTAACGCATAGACTGACATAAGCGGTCCGCCGTATATGAAGCCAAAATTTACAAATGTAGGTGTTAACAGTACGTTCTTATACACCCACACAAGCCCACCGATAATGTTGCTGCCATAAGAAATTTACCGTATTAACAGACATCTATGAAAAAGATATGAATTTTGATGCGATGCACTGAGATGCACTATATAGGATTCATATGCTGTTTCAAAATAAACCTTTGTCCTTATTAGGATGATTTTGCGTTTTCAAAATTTTGCGCTTATAAGTTATAACATATCTATTCAATATAATATCTTTGAAAATAAAGTATTTTGTTAAATTTGGCAGATAATTATTAATTAAATTGAAAACTTGTGACACTTATAATTAATGTTATTTAGAAATAATTAGAAAAATATTTCAGAATGTTTAGACATTACTCTTACAACCTTTAAAACCTACTAACTTGACTTCTATGAAATAGAAGAAATAATGAAATAATATAGAAGTCTTCAAGGAAATCTCAATGTTAAGTTGTTTTGGAATATCAACACATACATTAAAATATATTACGTAGATTGCACTAAAAATTAATTATTAATTGTGATTGGCAACACTTCATTTATGTCACATTTGAAACACAAAAGTGAAAATGTAATTTTTGTGGTTCAATCAATATATTAATACCATATTAAGCCTTTAATTTAATTTATTATTAAAAAGCTTTGCCAGAAGCTTTTATATTCAGATTAATAAATTTATTAAATAACGTATATGTAGTAATTTATTTATTTTTATTTTAATGTGATTGTGGGATTACGTTACGAAATTTCCTCTAAAGCAAGTTACAGCATTGAGTATAAAAATTTCTTTATAAATATAAATATAAATAGGAACCAAACGGTTGGTAACTGTATCTTGGTATCACTAGGTATACTATGTGTATGTATATGTATGTTACTAATAAAATATAGAAAATCTGTATACGTAGGTGTAGATACGGGTGAAATCGTGAGCTTATAGGGAGCAGTATTTTATATTTCTTTAAGCTATATAGATCCACATTATTTTTACGTATCTTAGGCATATTTTCGTAGAAGAGTAAAATTTTGGTCGGTTTATTTTTTTTATATATATAATAGAGGGGAGACGAGTTGGACGTACTCCTGATGGTAAGAGTAACGCCAGCCCATAGCCAATACAGTGCTACCCGGAACTTTGCTATAAAGCCCAACTCCGGGCAGGGGTTTATAACCCCTTAGTCTTTTTCCAGATGCCCAAAGGTATTCTATAAAGATTTCTCCACTATATAGAAGGCTTTACATTTAACTGGAGTAATTTAAAAAACGAATCGAGTTATATGCGGGTAGATTTAATGTGTATTAACAAAACGAATGTTTATTGTTATAGGTAATAGTGTATTATTATAGGTAATAGTGGTTTCTGTTATTTTCATATTATCATAACAATAATGAAATAGCAACTCATTACAGACATTAAACAAACTACTAAATATTATTTAATGTTATGAACAGTTTTATTTTAATGATAGATAATATCGTTTTGTTTCAGTAAGGGTCGCATCTACACTGTATGGCTAGCAACACACTAGGAATATATACACACTAGAAATTAATATTGTTATCAAGTCAAAGTCTGATACATTTTATGTTTCTTTGTCAATATATTTTTTCCTTTCCCTTCTGGTTTAAAAGCTGGTAAATTCAAACAAATTCGCGATCGTTAGCTTTGCCTGATTGTCAATTTGCGTAAGCGGTCGTTTACTATTAAGGCAACATAAACATTAAAAAAAGCACGACCATGTGTCCTTTTCATTTAACAGACTAGGCGAAGTTCGAACTATGTACGAACAGAAATCGTTTTAGTGTGAATCTGGCCTAAGGGTAATGGTTACATAACTGTAATAACATCACTATTATTTTACCCAATAAATGTATGCAAATGATAATTTTGACTGCGTCTAATGTTAATTAGCTGCGTACAATTAGGGCGAGATTAAAATAAACTGCCAGCAACTGTTGATATGACGTAGGTATAGCTTTTAAAATATGAGAATTGAAACGGATAAGTTTAAAATTGGCTACACGTATCCTGCTATTTAATACCTTATCATTTTGGCCTTGTAGTAGTATCGTTAACTGCATGTTTATCCCTTTAAACCTTATAGTTTAAGTTTTCTAATTTTCCCCGTATAACAAGGGTACATACTAGCCAAATTTAGAATTCTACAACATTCTTCGAGAACTAAGACTCCTGTAAGTTTGCGTTGCAGTTTAAGTAGCTTCTTAATTATTATATATTTTACTAAGCTTTTTCCTATCGCTTATCTGACAGATACACGCACACATGACTCATTCTTTCAATTAATATACTTCATGGTTCTTCATGTTGTTTACGTGAAGATCCATGAAGTATTTTGTACATTTTATCATGAACACGACAGAACTTTTTATAAATGTCATCTTTGAAATATAATAATGAATCGCCAAATGTGTTGCTAAGTGCAACTCAATAGCAGTGGGACTGATTTCTATAAATCTCTATTTAAATGTCCTGAAAAATATTTATCTATTTACTTATTCTTCTTCCTACCGTACTTATTCTACCTTGTACGTTGAACTACGAGTGTGGTTCTTAAGTAGAGAACAAAAGGGTAGGTGTAAGGTTAGTACAACATGAACGAATAAGCTTTAGCTAGTAATTAAAACATCGAAAACTTGTTATAGATGACAAAGCTAGCAAACTTAGTACCTACTGTCTCTAATAAAGTCAAGAGTTGGCAAAACTAAAATAATTTGCCAGGATAGGAGGAAAGTTGCGACCCCAACAATTAAAGTTACGTGATAAGGACGGCCTAATGTTACTCCAAGTTATAAAGCACTTGTATATAAATGTTTGTACGTGTATTAATATATTTATACGCAAATAGGAAAGAGAAAAGATTTCATTATATGTGTGCCAATAGATTCCAAAACTACTGGATAGATTCTAACGAAATTTGGAATAGAAATTGTCTAGGTTACTTTATGTCACAGATTTTAGGATTGATAAGGGAGTCACCATGCAGCAGATGGACATTAAATTAAACGTAACGTTAATTAAGGATTTAGTTTTATACATATTTATTTATTTTTTCATGCTTTATGCCCCTCTTTTTGGCTCTAATTGAGTCATCGTCAGTCTCAATCGCTCGCATTGAGTTTTTTTTATTTTATTACTTTAAAAACACTTTAATAAAACTTATTCCTACCAGGTTCGAGTCTCGCAGAGCTACAGAGTGGGGTCAAAACTACTACCGCGTATATAACCCTCCTGGTGACGTCACTGCTAATCCTCGCCGACGTGAGGTGACCTAGTTCCATCTAGAAAGCTCTAGAATGTTCTGGAAGGCTGGCAACGGAAGAATTTCTTTGGGAACAAGTATTGTAAACAGTGCGGTTGGGCGATTTTGTCGGTGACTATTTATAATATATTATTGTAAAGTAACTGTTTTTGACAGATTAAAAATGTCACAGATAATATTAAATAACGGAACTTGATTTTAAAGTATGTTTACCTGACAACAGATAAAAATATTTTTACTGTAGTCAAAAAAAAAATTATAAGATGATGTGGGAAGTGGATTTATATTATTTATTTTACAGTTCATTTAGAATACCTAACGGGATTCGATTTTTAAAATGTATTTTGACAACAATAGATAACAAATATTTTTATTGTCTGTTGTCAATGAGAAGATTTCTTAATAATTATCTCACATACGATTTTTAAAATATCTTTACATGACAAGAGATAAAATAATTTCTTGTCAATAAATATAAATAGACACTGTTCTTATTTAAATTATTTATAACAGTCATCGACGAAAACATCCTGCGCTCTACCAGTTTCGAATAACGATTGGAGTGATTATAAAAATATATGTAAAAAAGAATTGTCATATCAAAAATGTCAAACAATATAATATCATAATCAGTATCCAATTGAACTAATGATGTTACAACTTTCGTATAAAAATGTCGTTCAACGAAAAAATAAGTGATGTTTTTTGCCTAATCTATACTAATATATAAAGTTGAAGAGATTGTTTGTTTGTTTGAACGCGCTAATCTCAGAATTTTTTTTATTGAATAGACAATTTATCGAGGAAGGCTTTAGGCTACACAACATCACGCTGCGACTAATAGGAGCGAAGAAATAATGGAAAAAGTAATCGACGGGGACGAAGTCGCGCGCAACAGCTAGTTATAGTCTTAAAATACGGAATTTAATACTTTATATTCAAATAATTTCATAGAACTTGCATGCATTTAAGTTTTGATAAATGAAAAACACAAAAATTGGAACTAAATAATATACGTCCACTATCGTTACATTATTACATTTAAGTAATTGTTTTGTGTAATCTGTCAAATATAAAAATGAAGCAACACGTTAGTCAATACAAAACATCTTAACGCTAAAAGATTTCATTGGTTGACTGTTATCCGGATTCTGAAAATTATTAATAATAATACTAATATATTAATAATATTATTACGTCATTTATTTAATGATTTGTTATTATAGTTAAGACAGTTGGTAACTAATATAATGTCTTTATTTAAATTTTGTAATCAACTGTTCCATGAAAAAAAATCAAACTATTACAAGAAATCTGTACAATAGTTAACACGTTTCTTAACTAAACCTTAAATAAAATAAAGCACGTCATACAAAATTAAACTTAATAATTTTAATTTAAGGTTGAGAATTGGCTGTTATAAACTAAAGCCTCACATTTGAAAAAGACATTTTGACAGTTTTATAAGCTCTACAATAGCTTGAGAAACCGAGCTTTGAAAAATTAAATTCTTTCAAGATTTCTAAAAGGTAATATTTTAAGTATTGCGAAATGAATGTTCTTGGTAGCGTCTCTTGTGTTGCCCGACTAAAAAATAGGAAACCAATGTTTAGTTATATGATTTTACGTAAATTATTTCTCATCAACCAATTATCTTTTGTATGTAACTAAATTTATATAAAAAAAATTAAAACAAATATTAATAATAACATTTTCTGAACTACATATAAATTTGACAACCAAAGTACATCCTTTTGCATTACCAAAATATAAGTTCGTTTATTATAAAATCCAAAATACTAAATTATCGCAATATAAATGGATACTGATTATAATTTATTGTGGCAACCCTGAATAAAAATAAAATTTTTGTGTGTTGGTAACCAACAAAATATCAGAATGCATTGTACCTAATACATACGATTAGATAGTATATGTAATAGCTATATATATTAAGTAGTTACATATCAATATATTTTTATTAATTGTATGAGTCTATCCTTAGAATATTATATGTTTTAAATTTATTATATATAATTTTCTAATTGCTATTACTTTGAGAATTATTTATGTTAATACTATCAAGAGTGAGGTTTGTATGTGTTGTTAGTAGGGATTAATATGGAAAAATTATAATATGGAAATACTGAAAAGATAAAAAATATCATTTGATATCCACATTACTTGTATCACAGTTATTAAGAAAAATATATTAAGAGTCCAGTAACACATTACAGACCCGAGCCTTTGTTAAAGTTTATTAACAATTAAAGAGCCAGATGATTGAAACAAAAAACATATGAAACATTATATTATATTTCAAGTTAGTGTACCTATAATAAAAAATGTGTTTAATCTTTTTAAGTCATTCGAAATTCCCGTCCACAAGGCGTGTTGATTTAATGAAATAATTTATAAATATAAATATATGATATACTTTATAAACATGTTATAATCTTATATGTAATTGTAATAATGCACTTCCTATATCTCACTCAAATCTTTCTGTACAGAGCACACTACCTTATATTTATTAGAATTAACATATCAATGTTATGTTTAAAATATAATTTATTCGCTTACTGAGTTAGTTATACAATGGATATATTGTTTCAAAGAACATCATTTAATTATCCGACACATTTAAAACAGTCAATTTTTTTTTTTTATACTATGAAGAGGGGAGACGAGCTGGACGCACTCCTGATGGTAAGAGTAACGCCAGCCCATAGCCAATGCAGTGCTACCCGGAACTTTGCTATAAAGCCCAACTCCGGGCGGTGCACTACACCGACGCTCCCCACTTTGAGTCGTCAGATGTTAAGACTCATTAGCTACAGTGCCCTTCAGACCGGAGCACAGTGACATTTTCACATCACTGTTCAGGCGGTAGAATGTCTGGCACTGTGGGGGTACCCACCCAGTCGGTCTCCTGCGAAAGAGACCTACCCCCGGTAAAATTTATTGGTCAGGTCCATACATATTTAATAGACGTGTTATACGGTTGATTTTTCAAAGTCCCCTTTAGAGGAGTGCCCTCTTAAAACATCTTAATAATATTAAATAACTTACCGTGTCGAAACCATTTCAAAACCGTTCAGTCTTAAAAATACAGTCATTTAGCTTTACTCTTAAAAAAATAATATCGTCCAATGCGAATTAATATTCCAATTAATTTTGTCTCCACCAATGATATTATACAATAGATATGTTATACCCATACAAATCAACCGAAAAAAGTGTTCCGCACAACAGCGGCAGCACACATACATACAAGGCAAAACGATAGAAAAGAGATAAATGATAAAATCAACAAGAGAAAAAGAGACAGTATTGTCAGTTGTGCGTGATTGCACCGGCAGCCAATCAGCTAAAAGTAAGACGT
>JADANM010003353.1:2397857-2414545 GCA_026213755.1 Eurema hecabe
TGCGTAGTCAAGTTGATTATAAATTGCGCCTTCATTTACGAACAGCGTTGAGGTAAATGTTTTTGTTATCTCTATGTTTGTAATTTTACGCAGCCTAAAACAGTATTTACAAGAATATGGATGAGCACATATTATTCTTACGAGAGCGCACATTTCCCAAGAGATTCACATTCAAAATTGCTAAATCCAGCTTACGCGAAATCCTCGCGGCGAACGACAAACATTTGAATACAAAACGTAAATATGTTACTGTGTACCGAATGAATAAATATTGAAATTAATGAAGATTCATTGCTTGCTTGTTCTTAGACTTTTTTGTAGATAGAGTATGTTTTTTTACAGATAGCTTCTAAGCGAGAGTGGGTGTGCTGTACAGACTGTAAATAAGCAATGGGCCTCTAATTTTTTTCACGAATGCCTGCTTGTGCCTTTAAGTTAAAACTTAAGAGGACAGAGGAGGGCAGAAAGACAATATAGGCCTCCGGTGAATACTGAATAACAGTAACTTATTTACGGAACAACCGGTTACTATTTATAATTATTTTACCGAGGTAGTTTTTAAGACTAAAAAGTTCATGAAATGTACTACAAGAATTTGTTAGTGACAGACATTTAAATGGTGGAAAAAACACACTTAAATTCCACTTTGATAGGTATTCAGTACCTACTGTGTTACTACTTTATTATTAATTTCTATCAGTGAACTTAAAGTTATATTTTTAAATTTTTCTGGGGTCTTAGAGTTACGTTCCGGTTCTAATACTACTACTACTAGTACTTTCTTTCTTTCTTCTTGATTAAATGTAAATATTATATAAAATATATAATGTCAACACTTGAGGAATTTAAGTCTATAAATCTAACTAGTACATTTACTCAGTATAAAGGTTAGTATTTAAGTATTTATGTAACGTCGAAAAATTTCATAAGTGCGATTCAGAAATCGTGGCTTACTTACTTAATAAGAATATTAAAAAGCGTTCACTACTCATGATCGCGATGTTAACTCCCAGTTAACACGGGCAATTTAGATGTTCGCGCGATGTCAACTCCTGGTTGACATGGGCAAAGAAACGGATAAGGACCAATTCCTTCGCTACGCAACTAAATTGGTACTAAATTAGAATTCATAATAATATATTCTTTATTAGGTAGGTAAAGCTACTTTAAAAATGTTTTCCTTAAAGCTTTAAACAGTGTGGTTTATTAAGCCTCTGCAATATATCCGCATTAAATGCAGACGTTTATAACAATATATATCTGCGAGGCTTATCGGAATCACTGCGCGTGAAAAGCTAATCCATATCGACACAGTAATATAGGTGGCTCGGTGTAGAATATCAAAGCTACGCTACATATAAAATATTTGATCGAAATATTCCGTTGGAGATACAAACATTTTATTAAAAGAATACTATTACATCTATTATATAAAAATCAATCGCAAAATGTGTTGGTAAGCGCATAACTCGATAACAGCTGAACCGATTTACATAATTCTTTTTTTAGGTGTAGGGTAAGTATAGATACCTACAACGTGAACTAAGTCGCGTTGGGCCAGCTAGTGTAAAATAAAAATGTTAACATCATAAGTAAATATGCACATGTTTTTGGCGACCTTATCACTCATAGTGATTTCTACTAGGCTTTACATATAAAATCGCAAAGAAATACAATAAAAAATTTCAAAATATAGTTACATACATAATATTGTATAAAATAATTTACAACTAGACCATAAACCATACACATACATATATGTATACAAATATGTGTGAAAAATATGGATTTAAAAAGATGTAATATCTCTTAGTAGAAAAGTAAAGATATTACACTCATAAACAATTAAGTCAATGTACCTACTATACGTTGTATATTTTATAGCTACCTGAAACTTGCTTAGAACATTATTATAGTTTATTATTTAATATACATACACAAATATATCTAAGTTGAAAATACCACTCGTGTTAAATGCTCACATCATGTGTATCTGTTTGTGTACTCGTCAGTAAAATCAGTCAGTCAGTTCAAATATCGTCATATTTGAAAGTGACAACTTCATAAGAAAATATTAATGGAATGGAAATTGTGCCTCTTTGTCGCACGTTCCGAGTTCTCGCTTGCACTTCAAGCCTTAAATGGAACGCCTCATAGCGAGGTCACGCCGCATGAGTATTTTTTCGTGCATGCAGCCGGTTTATCAAATAATAATAATAATAATCATTTATTTTTCTCTTCACAAAGGTAACATAAGTATTACACGATTAACAGAAATCACATGTTAACAATAAACACCTTTGTGTCTGGAGTCATTTCACAGAAACTATTCCGAAGCGTTATCGCAATATTATAATTTGATCGTACTTTAGATAATTTGACTTGTACTAGTTAATTAGGTTATGAAGTTTAGTAATATTGTCTAACTTGATTAAGAGTCTACAGAGGAATTACAGACAATGTTTTTATTTATTGAAAATTATGTTGTGATAGTAATGTTAAATTTGTTCCATAAGATGTATTTATAGTGGCATCTTTCTCGTAACTGTCAATAGAACATATTTTATATTAACAAATGTGGGGAAAGCCTTCCTCTAGAACCACTGCTCTAGAGGAAGGCTTTCCCCACAATTGTGATCAAAAATAAACAAAATTATAAGAAGCAACAATTTAAAAATTAAAGAGTATGCAATCACAAAAATCTATTAACATTTATAAATATGTATAATGCACATTAAAAATGAATAATAAATAGAAAAATATATTTAATAATTTTATGCATTTTTATAGATACATAGAACGTGCGTTTATTTATTGACATTCAGATAATGTAGGTATACTCATAAAGCATATAGGTAGTCCGTGACAAAAGAGAAATTTTAACAAATGGTCCCCCAAGTCCAAAATGTTAAGAACCACTGCTCTAGAGTCTAATGGGGTAGTGTGAGTCGACATAACCGTCACACATATCAGGCTACATATACATAGTAACAATTATGAATCTTCATGGTACTACAAAACAATATAAAATATTTTTTATCGTTCAGAAGGCAGTTTTTTTAGTTATTGAACCAGGTTAGAACTGATCATATCTATTGTATGGAAAATTATTAAGATTCCTTATTAATAAATTAATACTTACTAATAATATTAATGTGAAAGAAAGGTTTGTTACGCTTTCACGCTAAAATTACAGAACCATCATTAAATTCTGTACTTATATTGAAATATTCTAAGAGTTATCAGTATTTATTTTCGATATTGATTTAACTTAATCAATCCGAGCGAAGCGACGCGACAGCTAAGCTAAAGCTAGTATTTATAAAAAAAGGAAGAAATTTATAAACGTATTTACACAAAAACATTACACTAACCTCACAACTAAGCTTTGACCTAGTTCTCTGCAGCTTCTGAAGAAAATCAGTCCTTCAATTTGCCGTATATATTGTCTTACCTCTTCCCGGAACTTGGTTAGAGTTTTCTAGAAACATATCTATTTTCCCTGTAAATAAGTTGCTATAGAGCATCCACGTAAAGATTTTCTAAGGAATACAATGAACTGATGCATAATTCACGAAGCGAACTTCGTCGCGATAAGTGAAACACTAGAATGTTAGAGCTTATGTTAGTAAGAAATGTATTTTGCGAAGATTTGTACGTGTTCCTCTAAAAGACTTTTGGAACTACGACTAATGTTATGTCATATACATTTGCTTTGTATGTATATATCGGAGCAGATGGACGAAAAGAATAATCAAGATAGTGAAAACTATTTCAATATTAGTTAGTCGAATCTCTTTGGGCCTCCTTTTTTAGATTGTTTTAATTCAAACTTAAAGGATTGTGTGGCATTTGTCAGTTGCTATAAAAACGTCAGCATTGTAAAAATAATCTCATAGGTATGCGATAAGTAATCAAGATTATACACCGTTATTATGATACTCCGAAGTTTTACTTATTAAGAACCTAAGAAAGAGCCTTCATGAAGCAAACAATCACTACCTCGGCATCACTACAACTACTACGACGTCACTCTCTGCGACATATATGACATAACATTAGTAAACAGCAGGTCAATTTATTTATAATGTCTTTATTAAATGTAGTAAAATAACACAAACATAAACACTAAAAGCGAAATACACAAGAATGAAGACACCAAATGTATGGCGGCCTATACGTTTTTTTTATATACGAGGGGACAAACGAGCTGGCGCGTCACCTGATGGAAAGTGTGTTGCCGGCCTTTATACGTATAGGATAAAATAAGAGAAGAACTCTGAATTCGCAAGTACAACAAAATTTGGATTTTATATGATTTCCTTTGTAGAAAAAAATATATTTCGTAGTAAATTTTAAAAGCGTTTAAGTAGGATTACAAAAAAATAATTTTTCTCAATTCGACCGTATTTTTAATACTAATTTTTCACAAATATGACTCTTTTTTCTAATTATAATTACGATATACATAGTTTTATATTGCTTTTTTTTATACCCCTCTCCCGGGTCATTGTCCGGGATCTTTTTCCACATATGTATATATTAGTTTAATTTATATTGTTTTAGCCCTTCCATGTTTGTAAGCCGACAGAGATGTTTATTTAAAGTTTTAGGGGTTAACCCAAATTCGTAGAAAATGGGTGGCTTTTGTTCAAAGCCATTCGATTGTTAAGAACGGCTGTATTGGTAAATCATATGAAACAGTTTAAAAATTGAGTTTCGGTTTTAATTAAAAAAGGTCAATAACACACAGGCAGAATGAACGATAATAAAATAAAAATCCTGTTAAATATTTCAAACTTAATTTACTTTTAAAAAGATACTTTTTGATCCCACCGTAGGTAAGTACTTTAATTATATGTTATAAAAAACATCTAACCCTAGCTCTATTTTTGCAAAGTTCTTACTAAGAGATCGTATATCAAGTCAAGATTAATATTATTCAAATAAACTTTAACAGTATGAAATTCTAAATAAGGGTTAAAATATCTTAAGAAAATGTCTTTTATGATTTATCCCACGTTAATTAACTCCTAATCCATTCGAGGAAACTTCGTAATTCAAACCGTACTAAGCTGAAGTATTTAACCATTTTTACAGTCCTTATTCCTTTAACTGGAGCTGAAAAGAAATTTAGTATTTTAATTGAAGAAAAAAATAATACTTCAAGACATCCAATCTTACGAAGCCTTAACATAATCGTCAATTAGTGGTCTATTAATTGAACATAGAAGTCATAACCACCAACTTCATCCCCCCCTGATCAGCCGTTGGATGTAGGAAGCAAGTGTTCGGAACTCACTAAATCAGTGGTTCTTAGCCGGTGGTCCCTGGAAGCATCCCAAGCAGTCCGAAAGGCAATCACAAATAAAAAAATTATAAGAATCAACAATTTAAAAATAAGTAAAGAGTATGCAGTCACAAAAATCTATTAACATTTATGTATAATGCGCATTTACAATTTTACAATAAATAATAAATAGAAAATATATTTAATAATTTTATGCATTTTTTATAGATACATAGAACGAGCGTTTATGTATTGACACTCAGATAATGTAGCCTTCTAGGTATACTCATGAAGCAAATAGGTGGTCCGACAAAAGAGAAATTTTAACAAATGGTCCCTCATGTCTAAAAGGTTAAGAACCACTGCACTAGATGTGATAGAATGTTTAGTAATCACTTACTTTCGATAGTGAAATGGAGGTTACTGGCACTGGAAGTATAGACAACATAACATATACAACGATAGAACCCTGTCGATGATCCGGTTCAATTTGGCTAGATTCTTAAAAACCGATATTCAGGAAGCTACAGTTATTTTCTGAGCTAATTATTTAGAATGACAATTTTGTTTTCCTCATGTCTTATAAAAAATATTTAATTTTCTTTGCATAATATAAGACTATACATAATGAAACAAAAGAATAAGTAAATAATGTTTCACACAGCACAATGCATAGAAGAATATTCTTCTGTTATTGTATGTTCTTTGTATTGTTTTTTTTTTGAATAAAGTCTAAAATAAATAAATAAATATAAATATTTAAATGAATATCTCGTGTTTTGATAAGAACTCCGGTCATTTATTTAAGATTTCAATCCTCGGGTTTATCATAGAGTTAGTTAAGCAGTTTATTAACAAAACTTATTTAATCAGACCCTCTCGGATTAGCTCGCACCAACTCTTAACTATGTTATAATATAAACCAATTTACAAACGTGCAAATATGAATTACCTTAGATAACACTTGATTAGAACAGAACTTATTGTCATATATTTTTTATGTGGCGGTTTAGTAATGTGTTGTGTAAGTAGGAGTATAGGAGGCCCCTTTTTTCTGAACCTTCCTTTTCCCTATGTTTTTTTTTTCGCTTTAATATAAAAATATGTTTTTTTGTTAAAAGCCCACAATGCACGTGAGAGAATTTTAAAGAAAAAGTTTGTATTTTACAACTTTTTAAGGGTGGAGTTGGTCGCTAAACATTAGACGATCCTGCGCAGATGCGCATCATAATATAAAAAATACAAAAGCTAAGAATTTCCCCTGTCTGAAGTTTCCCCTTCCTTTTTTTTTAAAGACAAGCCACACCCTCGGACACTATCTATATAGGAAAATGATAAGGAAAATGAAGATATTATATAAAGATAGTTATTTACAGTTTTTTTCCTTTAGGTAAGTCAACTCAAAATAAATGCCAGATAACACCTTCGAAATCTGATCAACCACAAAAAGTCACAAGTTTTTGGCAATATGAAAAACAGTCAAATTCACATCCTCATTCTATTAAGATTGTTGACAATAATCGTAGCTAGCCTATCATTTGCATTATGTATTGAATTTCAATAACGTACATTCTCCATGAATAATATCGACGAGCAGTTCAAGCAATAACTAATGTTAATTAACTAGTGATCTTAATTATAATACCCTTAGTAATTAGCAACGTAATCCACATAGCAGGGTATATTATAATGTTCCCATTTTAATTCTGATTTGATTGAGAGGGTATTGGGTTTACACGTCAAAACAGTACTTTGTCAAGCCGAAATATTGACGGCAATTTTCAGTAATTGTCATATGAAACGGTTCTGTAATACGTTCATAAATTTTTTTATATAATTCAATAGAATAAAAGAGATAAAGTTAATTACTTACAACCTTTACAGGGCGCTGTATCTATTTTTATGATGTTAGTTTTTAACATCATCATTTAAATCTAAGAATCTTACTATTCGATCAATAATTTGTTAATACGTTCAAGTACGTCTACAAAACATTATAATGTTTTTTGTTGAGATTTCTTAACTTTAATATCTTTAAAGACTTCTTTTTTATAAGATGACGCGGTGTATTCAATTTGCTGTGTCGATTATAGCCCAGATGGTTCCCACGAACTATCATTTAAATATACATAAACAAACTTGGACATTATAAATAAAACTAATTAACTGAATTTATAAAAAATTAATGAACCAAATTTTATCGATTTTGCAACGATAAATAAAAATATATTATTAAGTTGGAATTGATTCAGTCCTAATACTCGGTAAAATTAATAAGTTTAACGTATAATGATTTGATGGAAGTCTAAATGCAATTAAATGTTTATCCATAGAGTCTAAACAGTCTCGCGTGAATCTAAAGACAATATTATTCATAGAACCTCGAGCAACGATAACAATTCTCTAAGGACTGTTTTGATGGCACAATTTTAGAATTCCTAGCCTTTGCCGATCTCATCAGCATTTGTGAATAAAATGAATATTAAGTGTTAGGTCGCGGATAATTCAGTAGCTATGTATGGTTAGAATAATAAAGATTTATTGGAACATAACAGTCAGTCTGTATTAAAGGCTTTAAAGCCGGTTATAGCGAGTCTAAACGATGTTTAATATAAAGAAAATACAATTGGTAAAAGTGCCCTAATATTTCTTATAATGGGCCGAGTGGAAGTAATTAGTTGCATTGCGTTGTAAGTCCTACTGATTAGGCTATGTTAATCAAATTTGATGAAAATCGGTTCAGTGATTAAAGAGTAACAGATAGACATACATATATGTGCTTTCCCAATTTTTTTTTTTTTTTTTATATAATAGGGGGCAAACGAACATGCGCGTCACCTGATGGAAAGTGATCAGCGCCGCCCATGAGCACTCGTGATGTCACGAGTGTGTTGCCGGCCTTTTAAGGATAGGTACGCTCTTTTTTTGAAGGTCCCCAAGTCGTATTTGTTCGGGAACACTGCATGAGGAAGCTGATTCCACAAGATGGTCGTGCGTAGCAAAAAGTTCCTGCTAAAACGCACTGTGCTTGACTGCCAGCTGTCGAGGTGGTGAGGATGGTAATCGCAATGCTAGAGTCTGGCTTAGCAAGCTATTATACATATAAACCTTCCTCTAGAAATTCATTATGTAATACAACAGCATGATCAATAAGCAATCCGTTATATGTATAATTTTAAAAATATAAACATAATATACACGCTATTATTACAACGTGCCTTATGTTAAGGTCTAAATCTTTATAATATTATTAATACACTAGCTGTTGCTCGCGACTTCGTCCCCGTCGGATCTATTTCTATTATTATGTTTTAGTGAGTCAATCTTAGAAGATAGATATATACTGTCGCGGACTTTTTTTTAGATCTTTTAAAGAGGAATAATTCTTTCATACATATTGTTTTTGTATCTTGAACCGTTTTCGCAGCGCACGCACCGGAAGCCGTCAAGTATGAATAATTTCTCCCGTTTTTTCCACATTTTCCTTTATATCTCCGCTCCTATTAGTCGCAGCAAGATGTTATATAGCCTAAAGCCTTCCTCGATAAATTGTCTATTCAATAAAAAAAGAATTTTTCAATTCGAACCAGTAGTTCTTGAGATTAGCGCGTTCAAACAAACAAACAAACAAACAAACAAACAAACAAACAAACAAACAAACAAACAAACTCTTCAGCTTTATATATTAGTATAGATATCAAGCTAACAAAGACCCTGATGCAATACTCGAGAGTAAGATGAATTCTCCGCCAATTTTTTTAAGAATAATATTTGAAGGAGACGCGAAGGAGCTTAAGATAATGAGGGTATTTCTCGCTCCGTCGCTCAAAATGTTTACCGCCTAGTTAGGCTTACCTTTTGTGGGCCGTTCTTTACATTTCTTCAACTCGAAGATTATGAAATTTGTCTCGCTTAATTACAGAGCAATGGTCTCTAGGCGAACGTTTAAAGATCACTGCTTAAGCGAGTTGTTTTTATGCAATACTAGCGACCCGCCGCGGCTTTGCTTGCATGTATTATGATGTAAGCTATCCTATATTTTAAGTTGGTTCAAACTGCATACAACGTGCAAATTTAATCGGTTCAGTAGTTTAAATTCAATCGCGGATAAACAGTTTATTTATTAGACTATTATATATATCAGAGTAAAATTGCCATGAAAAAGAAAAAAATGCTTCTATTATAGATTGTAACCAATTTTTTTGGTTTATTTCCTTTCATTTTCTTTCATACGTTTTATGTAATAGCACAACAGTTATATTTACAGCGAACGTAACTATTTTACGAGCATGTATGAAAACAAACAGGAATAAAGATACATTTTGCTATTGGAAACAATTTTGTTTGTATCGTACTTTATACGGACGGTAACTCCGGTTTCATTCGAGTAGTTTACGTTCCCACAACAATAATAAATCCCGTATCGATTAAAATGTATTCTTTGTATCATACAGGACCTTTTTTGCGAGGATAAAATCGTTTATCGGATACCCGTACCTCCGGGGTAAAGGGGGGGAAAGCGGTTATGTCGGACTCACACGCTCAAAAAGGTGCATCCACCGACTAAAACTCCTCGGTTTTCCTTTCTAATATTAGAATAAATAATAATTTGCCGATTGCATTTAATTGAAAATGTGTCGTGGGAAAGGATATCGCTAAATATTATGTCGCTGATTTGATTATTGCAATAATGAAGGTACACCGTGACGTTAGTGGAATGGTATTGTAATGGTAGCACCGTTATTATTGTAATGGCGGCACGTGGACAGATCCGTATTAACCCTAGAGTGGGCGCGCTATGAGCATTTTGCTGCCCGCGCTAAAAAACCGTTAATATTTTTTAAAATAACTAGCCGTTAGACTTGTGCGTCTTAGTAGCTGCCCCCAATCTCGTTAGCTATGATTGCTGAGAATCTGGACGCTGTCAGTGCTCGGGGGACCGCTGGAGAAGAAGGTTTCTACCATCAGGTGTCGCCGGGCGGCAAATTGCTCACCGCGCGCCCACTCACGTAAGTAATAATGTATAATTTATTTTTTGAAAACTCGAAATGTTGACTATATTTTATGGTGCATTAATAATGTTTGCAACTAAAAATATTTTTGTCTTAGGATTTCAAAGAATTGATTGATAAGAATGGATAAAATAGGAGCTCAAATTTTGTGTTGGCTGGAAGAAACATCTGATTTTGAAGATTTAAATATTAATTTGAGGAACAAAATTGCTTGCTTTGTCCCATTAAAACAAGGATCTTCTTCAAAAAGGAGGGCAAATGCAGTATATGGCCCTGAAAGAAATTCAGCCGCACGAAAAAAGGGTGTTCCAGATGCCAAAAGTTACTGTGCAATGAACATTGTACATGTCTATGTGACGACTTTTTTGAAAAAGCATATCCTGTAGATTTAGAAAATATATAATTTTATTATTTTTTTAAGTTTTAAAAAGTACTATGTAGCATAAGAGAAAAAAAGTCAATTAAGATATAAAGTTTTCTAAAGTCTTATGTAAGCCGAAGTTTATACAATAAAGTTCAACAAATGTGTTGATTTCTTATTACTTACTGTTCATTTATTTAAATTCTAAAAGAAAATATATTAAATTGCTGTATTACTAGTCAAAATGGTCAAAGAAAATGAGGCGGCAAAATGCTCACCACGCGCCCACTGACGTTACGCAAAACGACGCGCCCACTCTAGGGTTAAAGAGAGTGGGATTTGTGACGACGACGATGACGATGAGTACCGGGGGTAGGTCTCTTTCGCAGGAGACCGACTGGGTGGGTACTCCCACAGTGCCAGACATTCTACCGCCTGAGCAGTGATATGCAAATGTCACTGTGCTCCGGTCTGAAGGGCATTGTAGCCAACGTGATTACTGGGCCAATGAGTCTTAACATCTTGTGACTCAAAGTGGGGAGCGTCGTTGTATTGCACCTCTGTCCGGAGTAGCTTTAGCAAAGTTCCGGGTAGCTCTGCATTGGTTATGGGCTGGCGTTTCTCTTAACATCAGGAGTACGTCCAGCTCGTCTCCCTACTTCATTGCATAAAAAAAACACACACACCTTCAAAACAACACTATTGATCTTATTTTATTATTGATAATTTTATTATTGTAAAAAAAGTTAATTTAATAATCCACATGTACTATTTATTTTTACTGTTATTCTAAGCCATCTGCGGAATGAACCACCTAATCAAGGTGACAGTGCTACCGTTCAGCCATCACTCACGCCATCCTATCATCAGCCATCAGAAGAAGGAACAGTTAAAAGGACAGTCTTCTCGCTAAAAAGTCATATTTTACAGACAACATCACACACTTAAAAAGGTAATAGGTACAACTAAGGAATCACACAGAAAACAATCAAATAAATTTATTTAGAATACGTTTATTTCTATAACAATAATCCTCCCGTAACAATCATACAATACATACATTAAAAAGTTATCACATTAACATTGAATTCTATCGGATCGTATATTACAAAGGGAAACACGCTCGTTTCGTTAATTTTAAATAAATGAACAAACAAGAAGACTTAAGCCAACGAATGTTCGCGATCGCTTCGGAAGGCAAATATTTTCTCACTTGATAAAGGAGGTTAATTAACGCGAGATGTATGTACATAGAATAATAACACCTAGAACCGCTGTATAAGCACGCAAAGTGAAGTCATTTCAAGCTAGACCACTGTGTCTAACTACATATATTGTCGCTCCAGCGCATCGCATCAAAGATTTAATTTTTTCCTCATTTTTAGGGTAATTTTTTTATAGTAGCAACATTATTGGTGGGCTGGTGGGAGTTTCATCGAGTTTAAGAACGTGCTGGTAACACTCACATACTCGTATGTAGGTACAGTTTTGGCTTCACTTATGGCGGACCGATATTATTAAGGAACTATCAATCTATGCGTTATATGTCTATGTGTACATACTCGTATATCTAATATATATATCTAATATACTGTTTCAGTAACAGAAACGTTTGGTTTGGTTTCTGTTGCACGTTATAATAATGTGTTGTGTGTACTTTGTCTGCGAGTTTTTGGCTTGTTACCTTTATTACATTTGGAACTAGTTAGCCCGGCGAACTTTACGCCTTAGAGTCAATAGATCAGCAAATTTAAATGTTTATTAAATTCACTTTTTTATTACGCTTGGCGCAGTGGTAGCACAACTGCTTTCTGCGCGAAGGGTCGTGGGTTCGATCCCCACACCGGAAAAATATATTTGTTATTTACATTTGTATTTTTCTGGGGTCTAGGTGTTGCTATGTAAAAAAAGTATGTATATGTTATTTATTCCGTTATCTAGTTGCCATAACACAAGCTTTCTGCTTAGCTTGGAACTAGATGGCGCTGTGTATAAATGCCAAAAATCAAGTACTTTTATGTTTCTGAACTTATCCACTGACATTGCTGACCTGCTTAATAAATTGTCCAACACACCTTTAATTAAGACCAAAGATTATGTTTTTCCTCATTCATCTGGAGAAAGCTATATTTTTATTTTTTCCTCAAGAACGAGATAAAAAGTATCCTATGTCCGTCTCCTGGTTCTAAGCTACCTTCTTACCAATTTTCAGCCAACTTTGTTGAGCTATCCTTGAGCTATAAATAGTGTAACTATCACGACTTTGTTTAATATAAAAAGGGCTTCGCTATAAAAGTCTTTGTTCAGTGTTTCGTCTCCACTAATACGTCGTCTTCTTATATTTCACTAGCCGTTGCTCGCGACTTCGTCCCCGGCGATTTCATTTTGCATTATATCTGCGCTCCTATTAGTCGTAGCGTGATGTTATGTAGCCTAAAGCCTTCCTCGATAAATGGTATGTTCAATAAAAAATAAAATTCAATTCGAACCAGTAATTCCTGAGATAAGCGCGTTCAAACAAACAAACGATAAAACTCTACAGCTTTATTATATTAGTATAGATTATTACATTGATGTGTGTTAGTTATCGTTTAATATAATTTATATTTCTTCCTGTCTCCGGGTTTTGCTATTTAAATCTAATTATACCTACTTAAATATTTTTTATTAAAAAAATAGCAGCTTAGTATCTACTAAATTTCGATCCTTAATATTTAATCTCGATTGTCTACAGCTAAATCACTTACCAAACATATTATAACAACCCCTAAAACTTTTCAAATTAATCACTCGAAACTCGAATTATAATCCGAACAAATTAAAAGTAATGGAGCGATTAAACGCGAAAGTAATAAAGACTGGGAAATATAAGTGGACAGGATGTTAACCGAAAGTTCGATAAATAAATTTAACCTAAAAATGGTGCTAAAGTTTTGAAGAAAAGTTTTTGTTTCATTGAAATAATCAGGGACATTTATTATTTCTCGTTATAGATAAATGTATTTATTACTATTTTTTTTTACTATTATTTCATTGATTAGTTAAAAGGCAAATTAAAACCTCAAATTCGTTATTAAATTGTGATTTACAAAGAATGTCATATTAACGATTTTCTAAAATACTTACTTGCAGTACTATACTTCTTACAGTAATTAAACACGTATTTTTCTTAAAATCTCCTCATAATGCGCTTATGTATCTAGAGTGTTCGAGAAAGTTCTCGAAAACGATGTTTTAGCGTGACGACCGGCGAGTGTAATGGACTGAGAACGCTAATATTTAAACGGTTCTTAGAGCTTGAAAATATTCTTCTGTTTATTCTTCTTGAGGAATTCTTAAATTAAAATAGGTTACCTATTTATATTGTGCGCTTTGCCCTTAAAATCTTGTTTAAAGTCTTTCTTGGTGACCTTTTAAAGTAATGTTGTCGAGTGGTACCGCCATCTTAGAGAAAGCATAGATCTCATACTTGCCTTCTTGTCCTTTTTATCCTATCTTTTATTCGTTTTTGTCACAAATCCTTTCCTTTTTGTCTAGACAATATTGAGCTTTGCGACTGCTCCGTTGCTTATCATAAAAAAGTCGTTATAATACTACGTAGCTTGAATATTACCTGCTTAATAATTAATTGGTAATTTATTTCGCCTTTAAAGCTATTCATAATAATTCTTATTTTAATAATCTATAGAACATACCTATATCTAGTTTGTTTGTTTGATGAATTTAAAAATATTACCTCAAATAGCAACAAATATAACCATCTACTTGTATACTACTAGACTACACACTAGATAGACTTGCACACTTCACTCACAAGTCATATTGTAGTAAGAAATAACTCCTTTATCAACTTCACCTAACATCTGAATCAACATTCTGCCTCAAACGAGCAAACAAAAAGATTCTACGTCTTTGGAATCTTTACAATTTCAATATCACTCCCCCGTTTACATGTGAATCCTATAGCTGCCCATTACACAGCATCGTAATGCATCTACAATTTTATTTCAAAGTAATTCTTATTAACAATATAGATTCTCTGTCTAAAGCTATAAACCTAAGTTACATAGTAAACGATTATAGTTCAAAATACTCTTACAATTTTTTTAGAATTTAATTAAGAATGGAATTTAATAAAGTATTTAACTATGGATCTGAATTGTAATGTAAACCATTACACAAAATACGAGTAAGTGCTTATTTCTTTAATCGGCTCAAGATTGTTCACCCAACGTAAGATGTAATAAATACAAGTTTTATGATGATAAAATTCTCAGTGTATGAACAACGTTTATTAACCAAGTCTTTTTTTATGTTCTTTAACATGTAAAAATTAATTCGTTTGAATAATCTACTGATTCTAAAATGTTTACCCTTGTTGTGTTGTTACCTAA
Source organism: Eurema hecabe (assembly GCA_026213755.1). Lineage (NCBI taxonomy): Eukaryota > Metazoa > Arthropoda > Insecta > Lepidoptera > Pieridae > Terias > Terias hecabe. The sequence continues at coordinate 2,412,915 of JADANM010003353.1, forward strand.
CGATGAATTTAGGCTTCGTTCTGGCAAAAAAAATCCGCCAATCATTCGATTTTATCTCGTCGTAAAAAATAAAATGACTTCGACGAAAGTTAAATAAATTGGCCAAATTCCAAGCATCGTTGAGCTATGCACTTACCAACAGGTTTTGCGATTCTTTTATATTATAGAGAAGTTTTGATCCTAATGAATATAAAAGATTGTACAATTCCTTGAAAATTGAGAGAACCGTTCGCTTCAGTGTAACAGACGGCCTCATAAAAACTATATAGTGAATACTGAATTCCCAAAAGACTGTGCAATCTTCCCTCGCGTTTACCCAAGCTTTATTTTACAACTAAACGTTCTTGCGTTGAAACAGATTGCTTCGGAGCGGTTTCTTTAAGTCATTGTTTTCAATGCTGCTCTTTTTAGCTGGTTTGAAGTTACCTGGTAGATCTTTTATTTATTTTTACGGTCGAAAAATTATCATATGATACTCGTAAGTTACGGAGCTACATGGGTTAAGTCAGACTTGTACCGACCAAAATCAAATTTACCAAAGTAATAGTAGTATTACTTTGGTCAGTTTGATTTTGGTCGGCAGCAGTTAGCAGGTAGCTGCTAGCCCAGACTTTGAATACCCAGTTTTGCCGTAGACACTAGAACCTCTTATTTCACATACTGTAAAGTTTTATTAGTGTATAGAAAAAAAACAGTAACTCTCTATACCTGTGTCAATATCGTTCTCGTGTACCGGTAAAAAAAGTTTCAGGATACTTTTAACCTGTTATTACCACAACAACAAGGGCATTTCCATATTAATTAAGTAGGTGAAAGTGTAAAGTATGAATTCATTTTGGAATATCTTCTAAATGCACTTTGAAACGTATTCATAAAGGTAAAAGAATTTCCAAAAAAAGTCACACCAGGGAATACAAATTTCAAGTTAATTTAGTAAAGATTCACAAAGCCAAAACCTAGCTCTGAAATAACAGTACACTTTACTAGGAATGGAGCGGTGGTGAAATCATTTTCATTGCGATGAAACATTGGAATATACTCGTGCTGTTAGAGTAATAACTGCATTCCAGGAAATTGGGATGCTCTGATCTATACTCTGTGACCTACTCAATTATTTTGAGAGAATGCGTTTATTGAAATACTCGTATTGCTCATCTGAATGTGTTTTGAAGATTCATAATGAATAGAAGTTCCTATTTTAAAGACAACAGAACCGATATTACATATTTATAATACAAAAACTAAACTTGTAAGGGGTAATCTCGAGATCCACTGAACCAATTATAAAAATTCTTTCACTAGGAGAAAGCCACATTATTGTTGAGTGTCATAGGTTATATAAAAAGATTGTTAACAGTATGCCCAACGAAGTGGGCACGGATCCGCTAGTTTGTTATAGATTTGTGTGCATGTCGTGGACGCCTATAAGGGTGGCTGCATTCTATTGCTTTATTTATTAGAGATGAAGGAAGTTGTTTTTTCCAGTTTGTTAATCTTGTCTTTGACTACTTCGTAATCGTTAAATGGTGTATCATATTTGTCGGACAGTACACTAATGCTCTGTTTAATCAAATCAAGGTGTTCTTTCAGTCCGGGTATTGCGCCTACCTTAATTTGAATGTCCTTGAGGA
>JADANM010003353.1:2414645-2437533 GCA_026213755.1 Eurema hecabe
TCTCATTCCAATTTTTTTGCATCCACATTTGCCGCCACAACCTTTTGAACAATTACAAAAGATTGTATTCAGTAGTTGATCGGGTGCTGGTGGTAATAAAGTCATTATTGGATGCAGCATATTATTTTTTAACTGCCAACCCCACTGTTCCGGATCGATGTCTCTTCCTAGCCAGGTTTGTATTTGGTAATATACTCGAAAAATATGCTGTTGAGCTGCTGAAGAAGTAGGTGGTAATGAAGGAAATTACAGCTTATTATTTACAGCTGTACTTTGACTTGTTAACACAGTCTGACTGGCAGTAGAAGGTATAAAGGGACGGGTCTCGAAACAATGAAATACGAAACATCTGCCAGTGAAGGTCATTAGAATGAGATAAAGACGTCTTACTAAAAACCTAAACCTCTATACGATAAATATGTCTTTCTGGAAACACCTAAATGTAAAATAAAAGATTTAGTGACATTTACAAACATTACTAAAAAGCAATAGAGTTTACGCCTTGGTGTACGGTATACAATACCGTATGTGAGTGCGTTCTAGCCACTTTCTCAGCACTATAATCCGAAAACCGTTAATTTTACAGAAAAACTATAAGAGACATTTTTTGTAGACAATTTTATGAGGAACAATTTTTATAATGACCTCTATTGACGTCCGAGCAATAGATCGCGAAATATTTGCAAAAAACTGATTTTCGTGACCTTTTGACCTCTGTAATTTTTTTAGCCGGCACGATATCGATGTCGATTTTTCACAACTTCATAACAACGCCGTAATAAAGCTGTATACAAAAATTCAGCTCACTAGGAATTTTTCCCCAGATTGGGGTATAAAATGCCTTAAATGACTGGACTATATAATACCCTATTCCTATGTAAACATAAAATGCGAGAATTAAGCGCAATGAATAGAAGAAGGAACAGTTAAAAGGACAGTCTTCTCGCTAAAAAGTCATATTTTATAGACAACACCACACACTGAAAAAGGTAATACAACTAAGTAATCACACAGAAAACAATCAAATAAGTTTACTTAGAATACGTTTATTTCTATAACAATAATCCTCCCGTAACAATCATACAATACATACATTAAAAAGTTATCACATTAACAATGAATTCTATGAGATCGTATATGACAAAGGGAAACACGCCCGTTTCGTTAATTTTAAATAAATGAACAAACAAGAAGACTTGAGCCAACGAATGTTCGCGATCGCTTCGGAAGGCAAATATTTTCTCACTTGATAAAGGAGGTTAATTAACGCGAGATGTATGTACATAGAATAATAACACTTAGAACCGCTGTATAAGCACACAAAGTGAAATCATTTCAAGCTAGACCATTGTGTCTAACTATATAGATCGTAGCTGCATTGCATCGCATCTAAGATTAAATTTTTTCCACCTTTTTAGGGTAAATTTCTTATAGCAGCAACATTATTGGTGGGCTTGTGGGAGTTTTGTCGAGTAGAAGAATGTGCTGTTAACACTCATGTACTCGTATATATAGTTTTGGCTTCACTTACGGCGGACCGATTATTAAGGAACTATCAATCTATGCGTTATAAGTCTATGTGTACATACTCGTATATCTAATTTATATTAACTGTTTCAGTAACAGAAACGTTTGGTTTGGTTTCTGTCGCACCTTATAATAATGGGTTTTGTTTACATTGTATGCGAGTTTTTGGCTTGTTATACATATATATTATTACATTTCGATCTAGTTAGCCCAGCGAACTTTACGCCTTAGAGGCAATAGATCAGCAGATTTAAATTTTTTATTAAATTCACTTTTTATTAAGATTATAAATGTAATTAAAAATCAAGTACTTTTATGGTTCTGGTCATGTCCGTTGAAATTGCTAAGCTGATTAATAAATTGTCGAACATAACACACGTCTTTGATTAAGACCAAAGATTATGTTTTACCTCATTCATCTCAAGAAAGGGATCTTTTTATTTTTTCCTTAAGAACATGATAAAAAGTATAATATGCACCTTTTAGTCGCAGCGCGATGTTATTTAGCCTAAAGCCTTCTTCGATAAATGGTCTATTCAATAAAAAATAATATTCAATTCGAACCAGTAGTGCCTGAGATTAGCGCGTTCAAACAAACAAACAAACAAAAATAACTCTTCAGCTTTATAATATTAGTATAGATTGTTATATTCATGTGTGTTAGTTATCGTTGAATATAATTTATATTTCTTCCTGTCTCCGGGTTTTGCTATTTAAATCCAAGTATACCTACTTATATATTTTTTTATAAAAAAACTAGCTTACAGATTAGTATCTACTCAATTTCGATCCTTAATATTTAATCTCGATTGTCTACAGCTAAATCACTTACCGAACATATTATAACAACCCCTAAAACTTTTCAAATTAATCACTCGAAACTCGAATTATAATCCGAACAAATTAAAAGTAATGGAGCGATTAAACGCGAAAGTAATAAAGACTGGGAAATAAAAGTGGACAGGATGTTAACCGAAAGTTCGATAAATAAATTATAACCTAAAAATGGTGGTAAAGTTTTGAATAAAAGTTTTTGTTAAACTGAAATAATGGACATTTATTACATCTCGTTATAAATAACTATATGTATTACTATTTATTTGCTTCAAGTTGTTTTTTTATTTAATCGCTTTGATAAAAAGCAAATTAAAACCTCAAATTCGTTATTAAATTGTGATTTACAAAGAATATCATATTAACGATTTTCTAATATACTTACTTGCAGTACTATACTTCTTACAGTAATTAAACACGTATTTTTCTTAAAATCTCTTCATAATGCGCTTATATGTATCTAGAGTGTTCGAGAAAGTTCTCGAAAACGATGTTTTAGCGTGACGTCGAGTGTAATGGACTGAGAACGCTAATATTTAAACGGTTCTTAGAGCTTGAAAATATTCTTCAGTTTATTCTTCTTGAGGAATTCTTAAATTAAAATAGGTTACCTATTTATATTGTGCGCTTTGCCCTTAAAATCTTGTTTAAAGTCTTTCTTGGTGACCTTTTAAAGTAATGTTGTCGAGTGGTACCGCCATCTTAGAGAAAGCATAGATCTCATACTTGCCTTCTTGTCCTTTTTATCCTATCTTTTATTCGTTTTTGTCACAAATCCTTTTTTTTGTCTAGACAATATTGAGTTTTGCGACTGCTCAGTTGCTTATCATAAAAAAGTCGTTATAATAGGGGAAGATGGGGTAAGATGGGGACTTTAAGGCATTTTGTAAATAAAACTCTCAGTTTTTGTTGCACAATGTAGGAACTTTTATTAAGAAAATAATCAGTCTTTCTTTCTTTAATTATAATCAGTCAAAACAAAATATAACAAGTCTTCTCATAGAAATATCAATTACAAACAACAAAATAACTAAATCTCCCCATCTTGGTACTACTACTTGGTACTCTACTAGGTAGCTAGAATATTACCTGCTTAATAATTGGTAAACTATTTCGCCTTTAAAGCTATTCATAATAACTCTTATTATAATAATCTATAGAACATACCTATATGTAGTTTGTTTGTTATGATGAGTTATTTAAAAATATTACCTCAAATAGCAACAAATATAACGCTTTTAAAAAACTTGTTTTTAATTTCTATTATAGACTAGCATGTTGCTCAGATGTGTAAATTTTTTTTGTATGTATGTAGTATTATGTACTCGTATATAGATATCTGTGTGTGTTACATGTGTTTATATTATAGGTATTAAAATGAATTTATGCATATTTATACATATATTTGTGTATATACTGGATTTATATATGTATATAATATCTTTGTTTCTGCACCTGTATACCTACCCGTTCTTTCTTTCTTTGCTTATTTACTAGGTTGCCTGGTACAAATCACTTTTAAGTGATAAGGCCGCCTTTTACGCCTAATTTTGTACTTTGTATTAGTTTGTACTGTGTTCTTTTATTACTATGGTGTAATAAAGTGTGAAATAAATAAATAAATATAACCATCTGATAGACTTGCACTCTTCACTCGCAAGTCATATTGTAGTAAGAAATAACTCCTTTATCAACTTCAGCTAACATCTGAATCAACATTCTACCTCAAACGAGCAAACAAAAAGATTCTACGTCTTTGGAATCTTTACAATTTCAATATCACTCCCCCGTTTACATGTGAATCCTATGGATGCCCATTACACAGCATTGTAATGTATCTGCAATTTTATTTCAAAGTAATTCTTATTAACAATATAAATTCTCTGTCTAAAGCTATAGTTACATAGTAAACAATTATAGTTCAAAATACTCTTACAATTTTTTTAGAATTTAATTAAGAATGGAATTTAATAAAGTTTTTAACTATAGATCTGAATTGTAATGTAAACCATTGCACAATATAAGTGCTTAGTTGTTTAATCGGCTCAAGATATGATGTTTTAAATACAAGCTTTATGATGAAAAAATTCTCAGTACCTATATGAATAACGATTACTAACCAAGTCTTTGTTTATCTTCTTTAACATGTAAAAATTAATTCATTTGAATAATTTACTGATTCTAAAATTTTTACTTTACTTTTGTTAACGTTGAATCTGGGCTTCGTTCCGGAAAAAAAAATCCGCCAATCATTCTTTTTTATCTCGTCGTAAAAACCAAGAAAAAAATTGAACAAATTCCAAGCATTGTTGAGCTATGCACTTACCAACAGGTTTTGCGATTTTTTTATATTATAGAGAAGTTTTGATCCTAATGAATATAAAAGATTGTACAATTCCTTGAAAATTGAGAGAACCGTTCGCTTCAGTGTAACAGACGGCCTCATAAAAACTGTATAGTGAATACTGAATTCCCAAAAGACTGTGCAATCTTCCCTCGCGTTTACCCAAGCTTTATTTTACAACTAAACGTTCTTGCGTTGAAACAGATTGCTTCGGAGCGGTTTCTTTTAGTCATTGTTTTCAATGCTGCTCTTTTAAGCTAGTTTGAAGTTACCTGGTAGATCTTTTATTTATTTTTACGGTCGAAAAATTATCATATGATACTCGTAAGTTACGGAGCTACATGGGTTAAGTCAGACTTGTACCGACCAAAATCAATTTTTTTTTTTATAATATGAAGAGAGGAGACGAGCTGGACGCACTCCTGATGGTAAGAGTAACGCCAGCCCATAGCCGATGCAGTGCTACCCGGAACTATAAAGCCTAACTCCGGGCAGGGGTGCACTACAACGACGCTCCCCACTTTGAGTCATCGGATGTTAAGACTCATTGGCCCAGTAATTACGCTGGCTACAGTGCCCTTCAGACCGGAGCACAGTGACATTTTCACATCACTGTTCAGGCGGTAGAATGTCTGGCACTGTGGGGGTACCCACCCAGTCGGTCTCCTGCGAAAGAGACCTACCCCCGGTGGTAAAGTGGTAAATTTACCAAAGTAGTAGTAGTATTACTTTGGTCAATTTGATTTTGGTCGGCAGCAGTTAGCAGGTAGCTGCTAGCCCAGACTTTGAATACCCAGTTATGCTGTAGACAGTAGAACCTCTTATTTCACATACTTACTGTAAAGTTTTATCAGTGTATAGAAAAAAGAACAGTAACTCTCTTAACCTGTGTCAATATCGTTCTCGTGTGCCGGTAAAAAATTATGAGGATACTTTTAACCTGGTAAAAAGCATCCACCACAACACACACACACACCACAACAACAAGGACATAGCCATATTAACTCAGTAGTTTTAACGAAAAAGTGTAACAATACATGAATTAATTTGGAATATCTTCCAAATGCACTTTGAAACGTATTCATAAAGGTAAAAGAATTTCCAAAAAAAGTCACACCAGGGAATACACATTTCAAGTTAATTTAGTAAAGATTCACAAAGCCAAACCTAGCTCTGAAATAACAGTACACTTTACTAGGAATGGAGCGGTGGTGAAATCATTTTCATTGCGGTGCGATGAAACATCGGAATATACTTGTGCTGTTAGAGTAATAACTGCATTCCAGGAAATTGGGATGCTCTGATCTATATACTCTGTGACCTACTCAATTATTTTGAGAGAATGCGTTTATTGAAATACTCGTATTGCTTATCTGAATGTGTTTTGAAGATTCATAATGAATAGAAGTTCCTATTTTAAAGACAACAGAACCGATATTACATATTTATAATACAAAAACTAAACTTGTAAGGGGTAATCTCGAGATCCACTGAACCAATTATAAAAATTCTTTCCCAAGGAGAAAGCCACATTATTGTTGAGTGTCATAGGTTATATAAAAAAGATTGTTAACAGTATGCCCAACGAAGTGGGCACGGATCCGCTAGTTTGTTATAGATTTGTGTGCATGTCGTAGACGCCTATAAGCGTGGCTGAATTCTATTGCTTTATATAAATTTACTAGCTGTGTCCCGCAGTTTTACCCGCGCAATTCCCATTCCCGGGGCAATACCAGGATGTAAGCTATCCTATATTTTAAGTTGGACCAAACTTCACATGGTGTGCAAATTTTATTATAATCGGTTAAGTGGAGTCCATTGAGGACAAACATTGTGACACGAGATTTATATATATTAAGATATTTTTGATGTGGTAATTGTTGAATAAATGTACGCCATGTTGGTGTTCCTAAAATAAAATAAATAAATAAATAAACCTTAGGTGTTCTAAGTGCATAACTCGATAACAGTTGAACCGATTTTAGTATGTTTTAGAATATTCTCCAAAGTACTGAGCATAGTTCTTAAACAGAGAAAATTGGGTAGGTGTAAGGTTAGAGTAAGATTACAGCGAGAACAAAGTCGCTTCGGGGCAAATAGTTCAAAATGAAATCCTCTTGAGCAAATTTCTTATGAACAGACTCCAAAGTATAGGAACATATCAAATATTAAAAACCAGCATATTACTATAACTATATATATTATATATAGTATAATGTGATTCTATCGTCCTCGTGTTACGACTTTCACGACACTTAAATAATTGAAGAATATTTAAGTTATTTTTTTATTTATTTTATGGCGAGATTAGATTTTCGACTACACTATTAATAATAATAAGACATTCCAGCATTATTTAACAATAATACATATTATTAAAGGTTTCGTTATACATTTCTATTTTCTGTATGATATTAGTATTAGTATAATAATGTGGTATATTTATTATTAAAGTAGTAGTAGAAGTATTAGTAGATAGTTTTGATATCGTTTTGGGACAAAACAAACACAAATATTGCAAAGTTAACATTATGTATGTAAAATTTTGCCTGTACACGAAAAAACCGGAAACAAAAATTGTTACACTATCTGTGAAAATTTCATCTATCTCACTATCACAGTTCATGAGCTACAGCCTGGTGACAGACGAACGGACGGACAGCGAAGTCTTTATAGTAATTTGTTTTTACCCTTTAGCTACAGAACCCTTTCTTTGCCGCAGTGGGGTAAAAAAGACCAAGCCTAGTGTATCTCACCCAGTTTAGTTCGGGTTATCTAAAATTCCGGCCACGTTCAATGCACCTGTTCGTTTCAGACGTGATTGCGTTTGCATAGTGCAGTTTCTAGTAAAATATTTATAACTTTAATTCTTGTCCCGGTACATGGGACTTTAAGCACGAATTTTAAAAGGTTATTTTTATATTAATAACAAAAAGACTCGGTTGTTCATTAAAACTAAATCATTAAATCAGTCTTCAAGTTTTCATTAATTAAAACGAAATTATTTTACATATTTAAATACAGAAATCGTTTTCAATTTTAAAATTTTCTGCTAACCGTATTTTACATCAAAATAATTATAATAAGATTTCCTTCATTCCACAACGTAGTTTTAAGCGGTTTTACTAATAAATAAAACAAACAATGAAACTTAGCAAGCTTTTTCTGAAAAATGTAAATGAAAATATTCCCTTTTTTGTAGTGAACACATATTTATAGGTCAGGTTAGGTTCTTGGAGCAAGGATTACGTTATGATGTGTAAAACTTTAATAAGTATGTTTCGTCTTACCGCAACGGGTAGAGGGTCACAGGCACCTTCGCAGACTCTTTCGCGAAAAGATAAGAGAGAAAATCCTTTCGCGAAATCCTATCACAAATTCACAAACTTAACCGCTTCATACTACATTAAAATCATAAATAAATATAATGCCAAGTATATTTAAGATACGGGAACAAACACCGCTCTAAAGTTTTCCATAGAAACCCACCGAGAGTATTATATCCCTACTCATGCATATCAAAATAGATATTAACATACAGAATATACTTTCATCAAATATGGCTCAAAATCATGAATTAACTTACAAATACGAAGCGAATGTGGATATACATCAAACAACATTAAATAAACTGTACAAAGTAATTACCTGACTTCTTCTGTTAAGTGTTAAGCCCTAAACTCGTTAAAGGAGAAGCAATTTGCGATACTGTTTTTACTGTTGAGTAGAAAATTCTATTCAACAGTAAAAACAGAATTTTAAAATTTATACATAAAATGTCATTAGATTAAATACATTTATAGAGTCATATCATTACGATCTATCGAAACTTAAAACATTTTCACAATTAGATAGGAGATTCTTCTTAATTTTTTAAGTCTGACTTATTGGTTTGCATTTTTACTTAATATTTCTTCACTTGAAATTCCTATATTATAAGATTTTAATTAACATCACTTCTTAAAATAAGTACTAAGCATCAAATACTTATAAGAATATCACTCAGGTAAACTATTCAACGTTATCAGTAGCTTACGACACGCCTCTTTCGCGCTGTCAGATTTTTGAATGAGAGATTAAGTTATTTTTGTAAGACTAGCTTTTAATCGCTAAAATCATTTAAATTGAAAATAGAAATAAAATGTGGTCTATGTTCTTTTTCATGATAATATACTTGCTTTCAAATTTAAAATATTAACTTTTGCTGTAAATTTCACTGTCATAGGTTATTTAACCCGAAATCGAGGAAAAGTGAAACCATGAAACACAGCTACTATATTAAATAGGGATTAAAAATTATAATTCCATATTATATGACGTAATATGTAAAACGCTTACTATGAGCTAATTTAATTAACGCCTTGCTATAACCAAAATGCCGCTGTCTCAGTAATTAATTACCTTAACTGTCCACCCTGTCATCTTTATAGTGTAATTAACTAACCGCTTATGCTTCAAGAGCGTTATAAAGATACACGTACTGGTCTCTGTGGGCCAATAATGTTGCTGCAATGCGTCTGACGAATGGAACTGATGAGATATCCTAACGGTTTATGCTAGCCTAGTACTCTAGTACGAATTATTATGTTTATATATAAAACAAGTCGTTATCCGTGGTTTTACCCGTATAGTTCCCGTGCCCGGGGTAATACCGGGATGTAAGGTATCCTATCTTTCAAGTTGGATCAAACTGCATACGGTTTTGAGTAAGTTAATTAAAATTCAGTAGTTTGGGAGTCAATGGAGTACAAAACCGTACGTGCCACGTATATTTATATACAGTGTGTAACAAAGGACGTGTCCGATCCTGAAGGGTTATATTCTCATTCTAAAAAATTTTCGTTTCGTACAGTTTTAAAGATTATATTTCTATGAATGAATTACACAAATTCAGGGAAATTGACAAACGCTGGCAACTCGCGTACGGTTCTCCTATAGACCATATAGCTAGCTGAGCACGTGAACGCGAGACGGTGTTGCCGTGTTAATTTTGCAATTTTACTTAGTTTATTTTTTGTATTTGGAAAAATTAATTATGTTATTTTTTCAAATCGATAGCAAAATAAGGACCTACTACTGGTATATAGTAAGACGTTCTCGGATCGGACACTTGTTTTGTTACATACTGTATATAAGATAAATGGTGGTATCACCGGAAAACCGTTTCAATTAAATTATTTTACTTCGGAGATGTCAGATAATGTGTAGAAAATGGGACTGCCGTGGAACCATATAATATCATTTTTTTAATATAATATACCTCATGATATATTCATTGATTTTACTCGTATTAAGTTAATACCATCTTTCTGATAGTCTGACTCCAAAAATGTCGATTTCAACTCAATTTGAGACTATACATAAGTGCCTCAAAATTTTCATATTTATATAATAACATTATAATAACATTACTTTAACAAATTAGTAAATTACTAGAAAGAATTAAGAAATAATCAAACAGTATAAAATAAAAATATAAATGGATACGTACACCGTACAAATAACACGTTTTCAAATTTGCAAATAACAAATGGGTAAAGCTTCGACGGTATTAAAAATAATTCCATCGACTCAAATTAGATCATATTTAAATAAAATCCAATTACACCCGGCTTTGTTTTGTAATCATTCCATTTCACAATTCAGCTAACTTGTATAAAGGGAGTGAATTTGTCTGTTGTACTGAATTTATTGTTTTGGACATTCGTCCGTTTATAAAAATATTTGGTTAAGGGTGTGTCAAACGACCTACGTTCAGATGTCAAAAAGTTAAAAGGAAATAGGTGGTACGATTGATATAATTTCATTCTAGTGACCAGCTCCGGCTTAGCTGTCATATATTATACATATAAACATTCCTCTTGAATCACTCTACCTATTTATAAAACTGCATGAGAATCGGTTGGGTAGTTTTAAAGATTTAAGCATACATAGGTATAATAAAAATTTTTTCAACCTAACGTTATAATTTTACTTAAATCTAATCATCATTATGTTTCTCTTTATATCTTGCGAGCAGACTTATATGCTATTAACAAACAAAAATGCGCCTTTAAATTTAATATAGATAGCTGTGAATTCTCTAATAATTGTCATTTTTTTAGTTGAGGAGTTTCTGAAATATCTGTATATATATATAATTCAAAGGTGACTGACATAGTGATCTATCAACGCACCACCCAAACAACTGGACGGATCGGGCAGAAATTTGCAGTGCAGGTAGATGTTATGGCGTAGGCACCCGCTAAGGTAGGAATTCCCGAAATTCGGGAACGGGAATTAGGGGGAAAATCCATTTGTATGAAAAATGTTAACCGCTTAAGTTATAGACTTAAAATTTGGCATGCAGGTTTGCATGAAAAAATCTAGGAAAAAAGAAATATAATGGAGGGAAGGGGGGGTCAAGTTTATATGAAAGTCCACGCGGACGGATTCGCGAGCAACAGCTGGTTAAAGAAATGTATCTATTAGATACTTGTTATACCTTGGCGACAAAATGGTAACCCATAACGATATAAAGTTTCATTCTTGTACTTCCTACCGTTTTTGGATAGCAAGTCATATGAACAAACGGTGAAACTATAGAGGTTTCTAGACGGAATACCGGAACCCTAAATATCTGCAAACCTTGTTCAACGGATAGCTTTTAACAAAATGCAACTGACATGACATATCTAGCTTGCTGTATCGGTCGGTCCTTTAAAATTGCACCAAACATTTTGCTTCTATTTTGCAGCGACATAATTACTGCTGCGAGGATTTAAGCAGAATTTCTTTACGTTATTATGAAAAGATTCCTTTTAAAGTTTTTTGCTCACCGGGCGTATATTTTGACGTAAAGCAGTCACCTAACCACAGATAAGATTTAAATTAAATAAAAGACATGAAAGAAAAAATAAAAGGGAATTAATAATGAGAAGAAGAATATGATTCTTACGCTTACTTTTATGTTACAAAAAGCAATATCAAAGTTATTGCAAGACATTTACTGTAGGAGAATATTGTAGTTATGACTAAAACCAACAACAAAACAGTTAAAATTAAAACAAGATTTTATGTTTAAGACTTAGTTTTAATTATTTTGCTACGGTCCAATATTCTTTTCTTAACTTTCACATCTATACTAATATATAAAGCTGAAGAGTTTGTTTGTTTGTTTGTTTGAACGCGCTAATCTCAGGATCTACTGGTTCGAATTGAAAATTTTTTTATTGAATTGACCATTTATCGAGGAAGGCTTAAAGCTACATAACATCACGCTGAGACTAATAGGAGTGAAGATATAATGGAAAATATGGAAAAAACGGGGAAAATTATTCATCTTTGAGAGCTTCCTTTGCGTGCGCTGCGAAAACGGTTCAAGATACAAAAATAATATGTAATAAAGAATTATTCCTCTTTAAATGATCTAAAAAAAGTCCGCGACAGTATATAACTATCTTCTAAGATTGACTCACTATAACATAATAATAGAAATAGATCCGACGGGGACGAAGTCGCGAGCAACAGCTAGTTTAGAATAAGTATGCATTAGATAATAAATCCATTATAATCATAACATCTTTGTTTGTTACTTCCATGATATCTTCGATGATTGATCCTTGCTTATATAATTGATTGATTGTGATTAATGAGGTTCTATTAAGAAGTATTCTATTGAATCGTAAGCAGAAATATTATGATTTAGCTGTTTTGAAAATAGCCTTATGAATATATCATGCCCATTTACTTGTCAAGGAATAAAAAAAACCCATTATTGAACCACCTAACATCGGTGATAACTGATAACCATTCATAATTTTTCGCGCCGAAATACTTTTCAATAACAACCGTTAGTGCTGCCATATCAAAATTTAATCATACTTTAAGATAGATAACACAATCAACACATTTTGAAGTAAAATTAAAAGAGATACAGACTATAAAAGAACGTCAATATAAGATGGTATAATTCAATTTAACGCGAAAATTTCGCAGTAGATAATTCCTTAGAAGACCACATCGGCAATGGAAAAACTACACGAGGAACAAATCGAATTATTATCGGCTAGAACCTAACATTGATATAAATTATTGGATAGGATTTTATTCGTGTTGTCTATAAAAAGTTCAAAATAGCCATTAATATTTGATGTTAAGATGTACAAATTGTGGTTCGCTTTATGGTATTTAAGTATGAATGCTATAATAGCGAAATATATTTTTTACTCCATCACTTTAGATAGGGTGTAATGAAAAAAAACTAACATAAACCCGTAATTAAAGTTACTCGATTAATTAAAATCGACCAGTTACGACCTCTTTGCTCCAATTAAAAAAAAAATCTCACTCTAAACATCCGTAATAGACCTATTTGGCACAAAATAAAAAATAAAGAGAAAAAAAGTTAGCCATAGTCATTAGTAGTAAAGATAATTTGAAAATGGAACGATCTAGAAATCTGAACCGCCATGATTCATTAGGCAGTCCAACCACGTTCCCCAGTTTGCCGGCTACGCAATATGTCTCACTTACTGTAGCCTGTTATGTTATCTTTTTATTGGTTATCCAAGAAATCTAAAAGAAATGCAATGAAGTATGAATTATTGTGAATCGTACAAAAAATATTTTAATTTACTCTGCGGCTTAGCTAATTATGAGTCGTTTTCAATGAATTTAAATTCAAATGCATTTGTTATGAAAATATCATAGACAACGATCTATACCTTTAATTTTTAGTCTTACATTCATAATGTCACCTATGAATAATGTAAAATATTATAAATCATACTCGTATTATTGTTTTCTAGATAACGATTCGATGGTATTGCAAGAAAAATTGCATGTTTTTCAAATATGTTTTAATATGTGACTATAATATTATAAATATTGCTTTTAGTTATCATGCCAAAGATTTGTTTTTATGGGCCTCCTTCTGTTTCCAATGTTTACTCCAAATTATCTTTTTTACTGATGAATAATATAGTTCCATCAACATCTACGTGATTCATCTCGATTGCATTTTTCCTTCTCGTTTTTAATTCAAAAAAATCAAATTAAACACGTAATTTATACAGAACTGAATGGAAACACGATTGCTTTTATTTATTCAAGCATCGGACCGCACAATCTGTCCGCGGATTACGTATACACAGACAACCTCAACGCATTATCATTATAAAGTAGACATTAGCAAAATCACAACACAAATTGGTTTACGAATGAAACGGAACGCGCTTTAATTAAGCTGCTCTAAACCGCTAATTTTGTGACCCAAAGCCGACTGTTTATTTAAAACTACGCTTCCTACGAGTCTTATAACATTTGTGTCGTACATACGTGGAATGTGGTTCAAGGGTTCAATTTCTAATCAGTTTCGAGACTACTTTTCGAGTTAGTAACACTGAGAACTTTACTGTATGATAGAGATATAGGCTTATATGTATTAAAACTTCTATGAAAATGTTAAAATACTCAGCTTATAAATCTCTAAGACAAGAATAGCAACTATTGAATGAATATTGACGAATCGTAATGCTTAAAACTTCTACCTACATTAATTAATACGGCCATGAGTCCATTAACCTCGAAGACAGATGAACCGTTGTTAGCAGTCCGGCCAAAGGACCATGATTAAAATTACAGGAGGGCTACGTGCACCACGTTATGTAGACGAAATTGGTAGGGCCTCAATAAATCACGCAAGACATCTGTCAACAGAGCCGTGTTAGGCCTAGGCTGAATTAACTAATATGTGTGCTATCAGTACGATAAAATAGTTCGGTCGTAATCTCGAGATATAAACTACAAATGACCGTCCCTCACTTTATGACCACATTTATTAGGCCTGCCGTAAAGATAAATTTAAATGTAAAATGTACCTACTACTAGTCGTATGTAAGTAATTACGGTGTTTGAATCTTTGATATATTCAAATGTGAAAAGTTTGTACAGTCAAAAACAAAAGTACATTAACACAAAAAATATATCATTGGTAGTTTTATGATAATTATTAGTTATGTGATTTTGCACTTTTCTCGCTACATCTATTTATGAAATTCTATCTTTTGCCAGCTCCTTCGCTCGAATAAAATCGACTTAATAAATATCGGAATTAAAAAGTAGCCTATGTTCATTCTGATATCAAGAATATGTGTATAAAATTAAATGATAAATGTCCATCAAGTAACAAAAGCATACTTTTAATCATATCATGTTTTAATTTATAGTTTTAAAACTGCAAAATATTAAAGCATTTCTATTATTAAATTAATTAATGATTTTTTTATTTCAATTAAATAGGTTATATTATTTCAAAAAGTACCAACCTAAATAGTTTTTTTAACGTAAATTATTGCGCATTGAGCTTTAAATTTAATAAGCGGTCATCCACAGCTTTTACTGTGATTCTTGTAGAAAACGTGAACTAATTATTGCATTTTATAAGAGTTCCCTCGAGAAATGTTCTACCAAATACTGGGAACGTCTAGCGTCAAGAGTTGCTGGAGGATTCGTTATCTCAAATAATTATTATTAAGAAAAATATGAAAAACAATTTTATAAGGAAAAATTCAAGCCGAATTAATATGAAGTAACAGTTTAATTTTAATCATAATTTGATTATAGGGGTTGGTTTGTCATGTTTCGTTCAAATCGGAGTAAAAAACCTCAAAAGTATTTACTCACCTATACTTTCAAAAACTTAGATAACTTAACATTAGATAACAATAATCAAAGTATTTAAAGTCTTATAACTAATTGAACATAAAAAGCGATGTCCGCAGAGTAATAATATATTTATTGACAAATGTTAAAAATCGGTTAAGTAGTTTTGGCGCAACATTAAATGATACATACATAATAAAATAGGTTGTCATTTCACCCGAGTAATTAATCTTCTGAATCTTTTGCAATCTCATTCATTTCAATTTGTCCAGTAGTTCAAGCGTTTAGATAAAACAAACAATCAAACAATAACCAGTACTTACGGCTTTTTAATAACTCTTCTAGTCAGGTAAAGGTGCAGAATATTTATATTTTTAACAATAAAGCTCCTAAGATATTTTATACCGACTTCAAAAAAGGAGGAGTTTTCTCAATGTTTATTGTACCTATTTCTGGATTATTATAACATAAAATTAAGCCTCAAAATTGTGTTCACCAGCTCTTAAGTTCTTGCACTGCTTATGATTCTGCAAGCGTCCGATCAACTAATTAAAGTTTATACGAACAAAGCCAGGCACGAATTTTGTCCTCATCTCTATACATAGCGATGACTTGGCACTAATACATAGCTAATTTAGTTCATTTATGTAAGCTTCTGACGCTATGACTGAGAATAAGATTATTGCTTTATCACAAAAACTAACCTTGACTGAATATTATGAATGCGAACATTGTCAACAGTCTAAGAATGAATGCATCTTTGTAACTCTCTAACGTAAAAACTGCTGAACTGTATAAGCTGGTATTTGCTGCATATACGCTCGTAGTTTAGACTCTGAATGACACAAGATATTTTATATTCTTATATCACAACAGGAACAGAAACCATTATTAAACGTATTTATTAATCCAAGATGTATCGATCTACAAGATTTCATTGTTTAGTTTTCACTTAAAATAGAGATACCTAGAAAACTAGAAACCTTTTCAGTCAAATACATTTAAAATACGAATCCCGCAAAACTTTTTTTTATATTAATATAATACCTTTGATTTATTAATCAAAGATATTATATTAAAAAGATATGTTATTAGCGCAAAATTTCTAAGTCGTAAAAACATCCTAATTAGGACGTCTTGCCTTTAGGTGATTGGTTGCCGGTGCATTCACGCGAAACTAGCAAAACTATCTTTTTTCTATCGTTTTGACTTGTATGACGGTTGATTTGTACGAGTATAACATATTATCTATTATATAATATCATTGGAATTAATAATGATAACCTTCTTACAGCACCTGCATATAATATAACCTAATATTAACTCCATTTACTACTGTTAAACACTAGTAAAATCAATGAAAATCCCCAATTAGGACGTAGATAGAGCGCAAATGAAAATCCACGGTAACTGTCTTTTAGTAACTTTATTGGCTCAAAGATATTAAGCGAATCGTTTACAAAAGACGCTTCAAAGGTATTAATTTAGCAGCAACTTGGTAGTCGAGTCAGATTTCAATGGTCCGTGAAATTGCTCTCGCCAGCGCAACTAGCACAGTTTTATTCGAATGAAAAGACCTTTTAATTTTTACTGGAACGCAGTAATTGTATTTCATTTCGATACAGCTTGATACAGGAATGTCTTTTCAAGTAGATAATATATATCATGTATCTATTTTAGTGTTGAAAATTTTTGTTAGACCTTTTTGTTTAACCTGTGTTTGTTAGACCGATACTGATTTCTATATAGCTTTATAAATTTATGACGAAGTTTTCAAAGCACTACATTTTTTTTTATAATATGAAGAGAGGAGACGAGCTGGACGCACTCCTGATGGTAAGAGTAACGCCAGCCCATAGCCGATGCAGTGCTACCCGGAACTTTGCTATAAAGCCTAACTCCGGGCAGGGGTGCACTACAACGACGCTCCCCACTTTGAGTCATCGGATGTTGAGACTCATTGGCCCAGTAATTATGCTGGCTACAGTGCCCTTCAGACCGGAGCACAGTGACATTATCACGTCACTGTTCAGGCGGTAGAATGTCTGGCACTGTGGGGGTACCCACCTAGTCGGTCTCCTGCGAAAGAGACCTACCCCCGGTAGACATACCTACATATTAAAAGTATGATCTTTATTCGGTCATTTCCTGTTTATATTTTTTAATCTTATTGTAAACAGAAAATACGAGAAAAGCCTTTAATTGTTTTATTTTTAACTGTTTTTATTTATAAGTGTTACTTTCTTATTTAAGTTTAATTAATAGCATTTATAGGCATTGAAGACATAATTTTTATTAGAAACAAATTGGACAAAACAATTCTGTAATATTAATTAAATTAATTCAAGGTTTTGACAGTAAAACAACAGCTAATTGAAGTATTTCCATTTTTCATTAAAAAAACAACAAAGAGTAACGCTTACATATTAAAGGTTAAGCTTATTTGATGATCTATAGCTCCTATTAATTGGGAAGGCAAGGATCCTTGATTTGCAGCCGTCCGTCTAAGTCCTTTATAACTGGGATCTCTCTTTGCAAATAATCGAGAAATACGTCACTATCAATTCCTAGTAGCACGCTTGGGCCACGGTTTTCGGACACCATCTGAAATAAATATGAACATATTTTGAGTTAGTAGGACCTTTTTTAGGCTTGCGATTGCGTTTGTGTTAATTGGGAGCACCGGTCTATCTTTTCTCCCCTGTTTTCATAATTCCTTCCCCCCTTCCCGTTTTTATAGTCTGGCAGGATTTTTGTTTTCAAATTTACATGGCATAAACGTAGGTACAGTTAAAGTTAAGTACTTGGTCGCTAAATCTCCGACATAACTACGAGGCACACTTAGTATAAATCTATTTATACTTATATTGCTTCTATATTCCCTTAATTACTATTTCAACAGGTACCATGCGTGGCTTTGTAAGGCATTATAAAGCAGCTCTATATACAACGTGTAACAAAAATGCGTGGCAATATTTCAGGATCGCAAAGAATACCTCATTTTAAATGAATGTATTACAATTCATTTCATTTGAACAATTTATAATCAACATATTGATTTTTTATTTCTATTGACTAGCGATATTTATCGACGCTTCGATATCACTTAAGAGCTATCAGCTGTTACGTATCAATGACCGCATGACGCTATGACAATGCATTTCATTGAAAAAGTTACTGCTATCTCTGTCATTAGAATTCGAAAAGTGATCTAACACTTTTGCTTTGATTTTCATATTATCGATCTTATTGATGAATTAATGAAATAAAAAAATCTTAAATAGGTTTATTTTAATGCGGGGACTTGTATATCTATGAGCATATGAAAATCACGCAAAAATATTACCACACATTTATGTTACACGTTGTATATAGAGCTGCTTTATAATGCCTTACAATCGGTATAGATTTAAAAAATTCTTAGGTGATAGAACTAGCCTGTCCCGGCTTTGCACTATATTATATATGTGATGCAAGTATAATATATATGTTATATAAACCCTCATCTTAAATCATTCTATCTATTAAAAAAACCGCATCAAAATCCATCGCGCGGAAAGCGACTTTGTTTTATATTGTGTAAACACTATTTACAAGTGATTAATAATATTGAGAAAGCAACGTTTACTTATTTACCCTGTACATGAAAAACAACCCCAAACAAAATTTATATAGAAATATTGCCGTAAATTGATTAGCATAGCAGGCAAACTTGCATTTGCATATAAAGAAGGATTATTCTAATTTTATCATCTAATAGTATTTGTTGATGACAAAATACATTGTCTACAACTCGACAGCAATTTCGCATATCGTACCGTATTTATTTCACGTGTCTCGGTCCATTATTTTGAATCATAGCCACACAATTTACAGAATGTATTACTCATTCACACATCTAAGGCCGCTATTACAGATATGGCTTATATCCATTTGTGGATAAGCGATTCTATAAGGGCTTTAACGCTACTGCACCGTGACGTGTAACGCTACACTTGCGTCTCGCTTTCCCACGAACATCATGCCTCTTGCACCTGAGATAGAGAACGATTCTTCGCTCCGCCTCTCCGTGAACACAAACCATTCGCTATATAACTTTACGCATCTCCGTAGACGTAGCCTTAGACATTAATATACAAGAATTTCATTTGGCTCGGAGTATCAGGATTGCAGGTAAAGGCAATCAATTTGTAGCTAGCAATTGTTATGTAACTACGACACAGAGGTACGACAATAGGTTGGTTATTGCTGTGCCACCCATAGTAGAACAAGTACAATAAAACACAACGCTACCTCTGTGTGTGTCTGCTAACAAATTCAAGTAGTACATGTAGTTTAGAATTATAATATATAGTTTTACGAATATACATCTTGCTTTATTTACCCCAGTTGACTAATAATGAATTAAAAAGTACTTAATAAATTTATATATAGTTTACTTTAAGCATTTCTTGGTTTCGTATAGTCAAAGCAGTTCGTTAACCATAAATATTCACGACAAAAAATACTCAAATAAAAGCTAATAGTTATCTCGTTGACATGACATTGAAACATCAATACACATAAACAGTAATTATAATTAATTCAACCGAATGATTGCTAATGAAGCGAATTTGTCAACGCGTTGTTCGAGCTCGTAACGTAGTAACGGCTAATTCGTTTATTATTCCGTGTTGTGCTAATTGCTGCTTTCGATTGAATATAATAGGAATTTGCTTATAAAGTTTCAATCATATTTCTATGTATGTTAACGATAGTGCAATTTATATTTAATAAAATATATAGAATAATTATGGGTTGCTTAGTAGTTTTCACAGCCAATCTATAACTCGATCATAAAGACAAATTTATTATTTATAAGTTTTAAATTTCCATTAAAATGATTTTGCATTCCTTTCTCCTACGTCTTAAGTATCGAACAGAGTGCAGTGGAAGTTGATTATCAAACTTGATTAGATCATCGAAGCCTAATAAATCGTTGGTCACTGTAGCTAACAACCACAAATTTAAAAAAATGTAATTGTCCAGCTAACTATAAGCTAGTAAGCTATGAAAAGCTGTCAATTGACAGCCCGATTCGATGAGCTAGTTTAAAATATCATAAAAGTATACTTACGCTAAACCCATCGCCTCCGTTCATAAGAAAGCTTTGTGAGACCACTTTGTAAACTTTATTCAGGTCCAAAGGTTCATATCTCGGCACTTCACAATCAATGCATCTGATAGTGACGTTGGTGACTCGTTGGTTTCTAGGGCGAGACCCGTCTACTTGGATGCGAATCCCTGAAAGCAAACGTTCAGTAACAATTTGTAGGGTTTGAATATGCTTGTATTTGACAAAAGATTTTTGGCGAAAGAGTACGAAAAGGTGCCCCTAATGTGGTAAAACGGAACAAAGAGAACAACAGGGTTTGGTCGTTAGAAGTTCGACATAACCCATAGTTATTTTCTCGAGCCATACGGGTAACTACTACTGAGTACTAGCTGTTTCTTTTTTGTACTAGCTATTGCTCGCGACTCCGTTCGCGTGGTCTCTCATAACTATTATCTAATTTTTTTCAGTTAAAACGTAGCCTATATCTTTTCTCAGGCTCTAGACCATCTGTGTACCAAATTGCATTGCAATCGGTTAAGTAGTTTTGGAATGAAACCGAAACAGACAGACTTTACTTTCACAATTGTAATGTAAGTAGGGACTCAATAATATCTTACCAGAAACCTGCATAGTCCTGGCTCCAGGCCAGGGGTCATTGGCGACGCTGAACTCCAACATCTCCATGATATGGTCTCCGCGCAGGTCGAACGCTTCCACCGTGTTGTCGAACGGTATTGCTAGGAGCATCGCTTCGTACGTTATATCTGAACATACATACAATGTTACTATATTAACAGACTTACAGGCTATATATTCCAAATTTGAATATGGTCGATAGGTATTTTTTTTGTACGTTTATATTATTAAAATACCTTTGTATATAAGTATATTGACATAGTAATCAACAGAAATTATTTGTAAAGAAAATGTAAAGGAAAACATTACGAAGAATCCACCAAGTGTTTTACTCTTTGAATAATGTAGCGTAGGTAATTTTTTATCTTCCAGCTGCTGCCCGCGACTCCGCCTGCGTGACTTTCATATAAACTTTGTCCCCCCGCCCCCTCATCCCCTTTTAACCCTTTTTTCCAGTAAAAATGTAGCCTATGTCCTTCCCTAGGCCTTTTTTCGTTCTAATGGTGTCGGTAGTTTTAGCATGATGGAAAGACAGACAGTCAGACAGACTTTCTCATTTATAATATTGGTATGGAAGTATGGATTGTTTTTTTAAGGACATTGCCTATAAATGAAGTAAGACTTAAAAAATGTTTACCTCCAACTTCAATATCACTTCGGATTCCTCCCGTGTTGGTCACACAAAAGTGACCATAGTTCCAATTGTTTCCCTCTGCTCTACTGAGTGCCTAGTGATCATAATAACATTTAATAAACATATTGTTCCTTCAATAATGACACCTTTGAACGCCACAAACTTTTAAAAAAGTAGAAAAAGTGTTTTTATTTTATTTTACGTACGTTTTAAATTTCGAAGACGACTCTCACAAGCAGTAAAAACTTATTAAATTTACAACTTTTTTTTTCAGAACACAGTGTTCACAATTAAATGCAGATCTATCAACATTTAACGTTGACTGCATTTAATTGTGAATATGGCTCAAGCAAGTTAATCCGTTTGACAGAAGTCGTTTATTCGTCAAATACCCGCAAGATATATTCATAAATTATATTGCACAGATTATTAAAAAAAGTAATACTACCAAGTATATTACTTATGAAATAAAATAACAACAGTTTTTACAGTCAAGTCAAAATTTAAAGTTACATTAATATGGTTTACAATTTTCAATGATTCAGCGAAATCTGTAATTCGGTAGCGAAATCCCGATTCAACCATAACTGTCAGGCCGGCGGGCATTGCCTGACGTGGAATTTATTTGAAGCAGTTATGAAGTTACATATACTTTTTATAATCGATTTAAAACATTGCCTATCTATAGTATGAGAAGGGATCGACAAATAATGTCTAGTGCACTCAATAACAGCTAAGCCGATTTACGAAATAATGTTCTTTTAGAATAAATAAAAAATTTTAAAAAAGTGTTGGTGCAAGATATCCCTCCAGCTTATTTGCCCTTCGCTTTTCTATATAAAAAGTACCACAATCAAAATAGAATTAAAAGTCATCCCATAGAACCATACTCTGTATGTACTCGTATAACCATGTTCCTCAACTCCTCAAATGTATACATTAGTATGAATTGAAAACTTACAGCATGCAAAAAGGCATCACATATCAAGCTTCCAAGATTACATTCACCACAACTGCAGCGCGATGAGAGATGGACCCTAGTCTCACCCACTTTGCGTTTTGCCAACACCTCAATCTCAGGTAAATAGAGGTTTATTTTCTCTATAACGTCCGGTGCTGAAATTCAATGTAGTAGCTTTAGTTTATTTCTTACGTAGATCAAAGAAAGGGGATA
>JADANM010003353.1:2489925-2521902 GCA_026213755.1 Eurema hecabe
AGTGAAATGGAATTAGTCAAATTTCACCGTACCCATGGTACGAGAAAAACATTGTAGTATAATAATCGTCAAAAAAGTTTAGCGATTGACGAGAATAGCTGCGCATCGGTAGAATCGTGCTCGTGGGTCACGACGGGGACAACCAATCAACGCTCGCGCACCCGATCGCGCGCCCCGCGCGCCGCACCGCTACCTCGATACCTTATTTTTGACTTCTGCGCAGGTTTCGTTCACCGCTAAAGGAAATTGACGATTACTATACCAGTAGCGCATCAGTTTTCGAGGAGGTAAATAAAATATGGTTCTTACACTGTGTAGTGATGTAACACTTTTGTTTTGATTTTCATATTATCGATTTTATTGATGAATTAATGAAATAAAATATCTCAAATATTTTAATGCGGGGACCTGTATATAGACTATCTATGAGCATCTGAACATCACGCAAAAATATTACCACACATTTCTGTTACACGTTGTATATGTAGTTGTTAACAGCACGTTCTTGTACTCAATAACTTGGGGCTTGTGTACGTACAAACCTAACGATAATGTTGCTGCTATAATGTGTGCTTAAATGTGGGAACATTTTAATCAACGATAAACATACGAATTTTGATGCGATGCACTGCGGCGATCTATGTAAGTAGGCAAAATTGTCTACTTTGAAATGTCTTCACTTTCCGTGTTCATATTGCGATTCTAGGTTTTATTATTCTATGGTTAAGTGAATGCCAGTTAAATGCCGGTTATGAACGGAGGTTCTAGTTAATGAACACCATTGAGAACACGTCTTAAACCCATACTTTTATCTCTTGATTCGCCTTTTCTTAAAGGTAACTTAGATATACCATTCTGTTCTTCTTGCGACGCGTTTCGTCGTATTCATTGTATGAGTTGCCCAATATAAATAAACCAAAACACTTAATCGTGAATATAAAGTACATTAATACACATACAAAGGGTTCAATGGAGCCAATTGGCGCCCTTATCGCTATAAGCGATATCTACCAGGTTACCAGAATTTGATGATATTACTATTTTAATACGTCATTAAATGTATTGTGAAAGCGGAAACAGAAATAGATCTAATGTGACAATTTCAACTGTCTGGCTATCACGGTTCATGAGATACCTGGTGACAGACAGACGGACAGAAAGCGAAATCTTTCTTTTTGTTGTTTGAGTTTTATTAAAGTATTGTGTTAATGCGTATATAACAATTAATTATTATTATCACTTCATAGTATAAAATAAGTAGCTTTCTCGATATGTATATTCCCTTTGTATATTCGGAACTAAATATATATGTATATTTGTATGTATGTTGTATATGGCAATTTATTTGTAAGTGTATGTAAGTATATTTATATATATGTGTATATATGTATAGGTATACTATGTTTATATTTGTATGCATTATTTCATATGTGTATATTTATCTATAAATTACACCACCCACCTAATTACGATTAAACAGTTTTTCCGTCCTACAGGTTGCCTGTAAGAAATCACTAATAGTGATAAGGCCGCCTATTGTCGAAACACTATTTGCTGTATTTTGATTTCTAGTTTAAGGTGTATTTCTGTATTGTATAGTAAATTGGCAATAAAGTATTTTTACTATTATTATTATTATTATGTACGCCGTACGTATATGTTATACTAAGCACACGATTCTCATGCGCTTTTTTAAATGTTTTTTTAAATAAAGTGGTTCAAGAAGAAGGTTTATAATAATATGTATAATTAATACACGCATAAGTAGCGTCACGAATCTTAAGCGCTGAACGAAACCTGCGCAGAAGTCAAAAATAAGGCATAGAGGTGACGGAGCGGCGCGTGGGGCGCGTGATCGTCGAGTGCGCGAGCGTTGATTGGTTCTCCAGTCGTGTTGTTTTTCTCGCACCAATACGTCAATTACGAGCGCGATTCTACCGATGCGCAGCTATTTTCGTCCAGCGCAAAACATCCGTGACGCGACCTTATGTTATCCTCACCTAATAGCGATCATTAGAACCTCTCCTTACTTTGTTATGCTAACCTAGTATATTCTTCAGTTCGAAACTTCTATTAACTCGGTATTCTCGCTCGAACTTCCTGCTTATATTATCGTTAGAAGTTCTAATATAAATATTGTTTCACGAATGTTATTTGCCAGTAAATTGTTTCATGAACTGCGGAGGTTATACTTGGTGGAATATAATTGTTCTGTAATAGGTACTATAGCAGACCATTATAATAATATCTATAACTAGCTGTGCCCCGCGGTTTCACTCTCGTAGTTCCCGTTCCTGAGGCAATACCTGGGTATAAAGTATCCTATGTGTTAATCCAGGGTAACACCTATCTCGCGGAAGAGTCTGCAAAGGTGCCCGGGATCCCCACTCACTGCGGCGGAGCGATTAACAGTGGGGTTTTGGTCGGTAGAAGTCCGACATAACCCATGGTCCTTCCCCGAGGTCCATGGGTATCCTGTGAGGATTTCCCCACTATAAAAAAAAAGGGTAACACCTATCTATATACTAAATTTAGACTAAATCGGTCCAGTCGTTTTTCTGTGAAAGAATAACAAACATATACATCCATACACACATTCTCACAAAATGTCTGATTTATAATATTAGTTTGATAAAGGTCCTTTATCACATCAATTAAGTTTAACATTGCAAATGTAGTAGAGTTTTACTTAAGAAATATTTAAGTTGATTATAATTCTATGTATTATACATACTGATATTATAAATGTGAAAGTGTGTTTGTTCGTTTGTTTGTTTGTTTGTCTTTCCTTCACGCCGTAGCTAAGTAATCAATCGACCGGATTTTTGGCATACAGCTAGTTGAAAAGATGGAGAGTAACATAGGCTACTGTTTTACTGAAAAAAAGGTTTATAAGGGGGGAAGGGGGGGTCAAAGTTTATATGAAAGCAGCTAGAAATATATAAATCTATGATTTCAAATCGAATCCCATTTTGGTTAAGGCCTCCCCTTTCTACAGACCATTAGTGCAACTATTATTATGTAGTTTAATTGTATGAAAATTTAGTTAAAGTGTATTATATTTGAAGATTTTTAGATCAAGCTATTAGGCCAAATTGCTTGGCTTGGTTGAAGCGGAATTTTCACTAGAAAATCAGTGTGGATCGACGGTATAGGAATCTGTAATTGCTTTATTGTTTATATGTCGCAGGCGGATTGTATAATCCGCTATATTACATTACGGCTAGCTGTTTTACAAAACAGGGCCGTTTTGCAAAGCGGCGGTTCAACGATTAGCCGTATTGAATGCGGATAAGTAAAAAACCGCCTAAATGTTTTCGTCGCCATATGTTAGTTTTTTAATATATTAGGTTAGGTTAAGTTAGTTATTTATCATTATAAAAAAACTTATTTACTCATCTTTAATAAAAATGAAGCTGAGTATTCAAGTTTTCTCTATAATGATACAAAACTAACCTAACCTAACCTAATTTAATAAAAATAAACCTGAGTAATCAAGTTATTTTTATAATGATTCAAAAACTGTGACAATGATACAAAAATAATAAGAATATAAGAATTTATAATGATACAAAAACTACGCAAGACAATACGGCTAAACGTTGAACCGCCGTTTTGCAAAACGGCCCTGTTTTGTAAAACGGCTAGCCGTAATGTAATACAGCGGATTATAAAATCCGCCTGCGACATATATACTAATAAAATACCAATGCCTCGTTTACTCGTATCCTTAATAATATTACAAAGAGTTTATAAGTAACTTATCTGATTTAAGAAATGTTTCCCTTATAATATTTCTTAATGTAAAGGACTTACGTAATTCCTCCCACACAACGCTGGGGTAGGCTGATATTAAAAATGAGTACACGAATATATAAAGGCATATATCATAAATTCTTAAGGAATAAACAAACTATACCAACATAATCTTGTCTGCAAACAGATTGCATCAGAATATGGTTACGCACAACGCACAACCCATTCGTTTTAAAAATGACATTTAAATATGTCTTATGTATGAAAATAATGACTACATTTAGTTTATATATTCAGTTGGTATTACTACATAGTATAAAGCATAGTCATTTTTTCTGTCCCTATATCCCTATGTATGCTTAAATATTTAAAACTACGCAAGCGATTCCTATTATCTTCTTTTAAATAGATAATAGTTATTAAAGAGAAAGGTTGTATAATACAAACGAACGAAGTCGGAGGGGGGAGGGGGCCGCTAGTAATATATAAGTTAGCCTAGAAGCCATAACACCTGACGGGGCTGCGGAAGAGTCCGCCAGAGCACCCGTGACCCCGTCACGCGCGGAACAGTGGAACACCGTGGGGTTTTAGTCGGTTTAAGTCCGACATAACCTACTTTCTCACCCCCAGGATAGGTATGCGTGAGCATTTCCCCACGGAAAAAAAAAAGAAAAAAGTAGCCATAACACAAAATTTGCTTAGTGTTTTACAAAATGGCGGTGTGTTAAAAGCGTCATGTGCTATCATTATTAAAACCAAACCGTCCTTGTAAAGTTCGCCACACAGTACGTATAAGAAATATAGGTGGAATCCTGCAACGGAAGCCTACAGCATGACTTATAGCTTTCCAGGGACCGCGATAAAACTCATAATTTTATACGACATGTGTTGCGAAGAACGGGAAATAAAAGTTATACTTAGTAGTGTTTTAATGCTTTAATAAATGCTTTGAGATTTTGTCTTACCTTCAAATAAAGGAATAGTTTATGTACGATTCATATCGTACAATTGTTCATATTTTTATTGTCAGCGTTTTTAACAAGCGTTTATTAGTTACATTTCTTTTATAAATTCAGTTCGCTTCTATCAGTCAGACTCGGACAAGACGATCGCGCGTGCTCCCGGCATTTTTCACGTAAATATTATATCAAGGATCATATATACAAATATATAATTTCATTAACATATCAAGATTACTACAACACCCAAAGTGTGTAGTCGTCAAACAAGGACGCTACATACTTTTTGGTCCTTCGCCGGATCTCGGATACAGTTTAGATATATAAACATAAACTGTATGGAAAATATCATACGTTTACGTTTCACTCCCAAAAAATCCGTGCTCATTTGCACGTAAGTGTATGAAAATGTATATCGAATTCGAGATACCAAGCTGTAAGTCTGTTAATACTTGTACATTGACACTCTAAAAGTTGTATTAAAACCTACATATTATTTGGGTGTACGCAATATTAAATTTAAAAGTCAAAGGTCACAGAAATAGTTTTAATACATGGGTTTTTGTTATTTAAGTTTACATATTTAAAAAAACCCTTAAATATAATATACTAGAAATAAGTTAGATTAGTAAGTAAAGCATAGCGGTTTGATGAATTGTTCGATATTATCGACGAAGCCTGATTTATGGGCTAAAACGTTCATAAAATTAGTTTCGCTTACACGACAATATACTGCGCGTTATTAAATTATACAGCGGTGAGGTTGAACATATTAATTTCATATGAAAAGTCAAATTTGATAATAATATAATTGATATTTCAAATAATAGCGGAACCTATTTTCTTTATTGGTATATCATCTGTTTTAATCTGTAAAATACTTCAATTGAATGTTTCTATTAATAAAACAAGATAGTAATTGTTACAAGAATTCTGCTTTTATAAGTTCAAAATAAAAAGAATAAGTACCATAGTACCTTTACACACCATAGCACACCAACTACACAATATTTCTTTTAGCTCAAATCTTACAATATACTAGCTGTTGCAAACGACTCCGTCCGCGTGGACTTTCATTGTCACGTCAACTTTGACCCCCCTTTCCTCCCTTATAACCCTTTTTCCAGTTAAAAAGTAACCTATGTTTTGTCTCAGGCTCTGGACCATCTGTGTACCAAATTTCATTACAATTTTTTTTTTTATTTATTTAAAGAAAGTAATAGTACAATTTTATAAGGCGGGTGTTTAATGCGGGGTGTGTAATAAAAAGTTTCAACCCCTCACGCAACCTTATTGGGGTTCGTCGTCGTCGTCTCAGCCGCTGGAAGTCCACTGCTGGACATACGCCTCCCCCCTGGACCTCCACACATACCGGTCTGAGGCGACCTGCATCCAGCGTCTTCCGGCGACCTTGACAAGGTCGTCTGTCCACCTTGTGGGTGGACGCCCTACGCTGCGTTTGCTGGTCCGTGGTCTCCACTCTAGCACTTTTCGGCCCCATCGGCCATCTGCTCTTCGCGCTATGTGGCCTGCCCATTGCCACTTCAACTTGCTAATTCGTTGGGCTATGTCGGTGACTTTAGTTCGTCTACGGATCTCCTCATTTCTAATTCGATCACGTAGAGAAACCCCGAGCATAGCCCTCTCCATAGCTCGTTGAGCGACTCTGAGCTTTGAGATGAGGCCAAGAGTGAGAGACCACGTTTCGGTGCCGTAAGTCATCACTGGTAACACACACTGATTGAAGACTTTTGTCTTGAGGCACTGAGGTATGTCGGACGAGAAGATATCGCGTAGTTTCCCGAACGCTGCCCAGCCGAGTTGGATCCGGCGGTTGACCTCTTTCTCGAAGTTGGACCTACCTAATTGGACTACTTGTCCCAGGTAGACGTATGAGTCAACAACTTCGAGTATCGAGTTTTCAACAGATATTGGGGAGGGCACAACATGGACATTCGACATAAGTTTCGTCTTGTCCATGTTCATTTTAAGGCCCACCCGTTGTGAAACTCGATTGAGGTCATCGAGCATCATGCCGAGTTCCTCCATCGACTTCGCCATAACTACGATATCGTCGGCAAATCGAAGGTGAGTGATGTATTCGCCGTTTATGTTGATGCCAAGTCCTTTCCATTCCAGGAGCTTGAAGGTGTCTTCCAGAGCGGCCGTAAACAGTTTCGGAGATAAAACGTCTCCCTGTCTTACGCCTCTTCTCAATGGAATATCCTTAGTGCTCTGTTCCTGTACTCGGACTGACATGGTGGCGTTTCTATACAAACACTTCAACACTTCGATGTACCGATAGTCAATATGGCATCGCTGGAGTGACTCTAGCACCGCCCATGTTTCCACCGAATCGAAGGCTTTCTCATAGTCCACAAACGCTAAGCATAATGGTAAGTTATACTCTTCGGTCTTCTGTATAACTTGCCGCAGCGTATGAATGTGGTCTATGGTACTATAGCCTCTTCGGAAACCGGCTTGTTCGGGAGGCTGGAAGTCATCCAATCTATGCTCGAGACGGTTCGTAATGACCCTTGAGAACAGCTTATAAACATGGCTCAGAAGCGTGATGGGTCTGTAGTTCTTTAGAAGGGTGTTGTCACCTTTCTTGAAGAACAAGACCACCTCGCCTCTGTTCCATGCTTCAGGCGTTTTGCCCTCGAACAATACGGAATTGAAGAGCTTCTGGAGGACTTCAAGTATCGGTCTACCACCCGCTCTCAGAAGCTCTGATGTGATTCCACACTAATCTCGCACAGACTGATGTCCGGGATATCTTCTGTATAGTGTCGGGTCAGCTCGGCTCTTGGATCTCTCACCAAGCTGCCGACGGGCTTTGCGACCGAAGTGTATAACTGTCCATAGAACCTCTCTATCTCCTCTAAAACCTCTGCTTTGGTCGACGTTTTGCTGCCATCTTCCCGTTTCAGCTTTGTCAGCTGGCTTTGCCCAATAGACTTGTCCTTTGCGAACACTTTAGAGCCCTGGTTTCGCTCGATGGTCTCTCTAACACGGTTAGTATTAAAGAGACGTAAATCGTGTCGCATGGACTTGGATATACGTCTATTGAGCTGCCTATATGACTCCGCGTCATCGGGAGACTGCAGCGGTATCGAACGTCGTTCAGCCATGAGGTTCAGGGTTTGATGGGATAGTTTTTGAGGTCTATCTTTGCGGCGGGGTCTAAAAAACTTACATCCTACCGTGCGGACAGTTTCCACTAGCCCGTCGTTTATCTCGTCCACCGATTCAAAGTTCTTCAGGCAATCAAAGCGATTAGAGAGCTCGAGTTGAAAGTTTTCTGGGTTTTGAATGTGAGCACGAGTGGGTCGGAGCGTAGACTTCATCAGACTGGACCTTTCAAGTTTAACATTAATATTTAGAATGCCTCTCACAATGCGGTGATCGCTGCCGGTCTTTACCCTGTTAATCACAGAGACATCACTAAATATTCGTTTCTTGTCGGTCATTATGAAGTCTATCTCATTTCTCGTGGAACCATCGGGACTCAACCAGGTCCATTTCCTATGAGGAGGCTTTTGGAAGAAAGAGTTCATCATAAAGAATTCCTCTCTCTCCAGAAAGTCAGCCAGCCTCTGTCCTCTATGGTTCCGATGCCCATACCCAAATTGCCCCACTCTCAACTCACCCTCGCTTTTCTTACCCAACTTTGCGTTGAAGTCCCCCATAACAACAGTGAAGTAAGTTTTGGAGGTATGTATGGCCCTACTTATGTCCTCATACATAGCCTCTACTTCGTCATCGGAGTGTGTCGAAGTCGGTGCGTATACCTGAATGACCTTCAGCGAATATCTTTTGGATATTCTGAGTATTAGGTACGCCACCCTGCTCGACACACTGTCGATGGTTATAATGTTGTTTACGAGGGACTTGTGAACGAGAAACCCGACACCACCTTGGGACTGTTGGTCGCCCTCCCGGTGGTAGAGCAAGTTACCGGACTTCAGGGCTACGGTGTCCTCTCCCTCTCTACGAACTTCACATAGCCCTACAATGTCCCAGTGCAACCTGCTCAATTCCTCTTCCAGCTCGCAGATCTTCTCGTCAGTCCTCAAAGTGCGTATGTTGTGTGTTACCAGGGCCAGTTGTCGTTGGGATGGGTAGCCGGACGTCTGCCGGAGATTCTTCGCACCCCCTGCTCCGCCGTTACCGTGACCGCTACCCGCGTCCGGGATAACGGAGCTGCCGGGGACTGGGGGCCTGGTATTTGTGTTACTGATCATTTGGGGGGGGTTTGCCAATACGCGCCACGCTTGGCGGGCGGGTTGGCGCGCGCAGTTGATGTGATGGTATGTAGAATCCGGAAGATGCTGCTGCCCATCTTCCGGTAGTTTTCCCATCTGCAGATTTCTACTGCAACCCGGGATGAGCGGGTGGGGGACTATTCATAACGCCGGTCACCCCACGGCATTATTGGGGTTGATTTAAAAAAATAAAAATACCCAATTTCCTTTCCCCAGGCTTTAGATTATCTTGGTACCGAACTTCATTCTAATCGGTACAGTAGTTTTAGCGTGATGGAAAGACAGACAGACTGACAGAGTTACTTTCGCATTTATAATATTAGTATGGATTATAATTGATGATTATATTTCTAAATAAAATGAAATGAAATGAAATATTTTTTTTATTCTGAATAAATTTGAAGAAAGTCTATATGGTGCCTACCACCGGTTCGGGAACTAATCCGGCGAGAAGAACCGGCGGCGTAAGAAACTCGCATGGGTCCCACACTTTTTTCCAAAAAACGGTAAAAAAATCATCTTTTAAAATCTGACCTTAAATGTTAAATAAGGCTATTTAACAATTACTACTTAACTACACTTTTACTATCGAACTCAAAATACCATACAGTTTCACTTCAAAGGGCTATTATAATTTTAATGAGTCCATTGACAGGCCCAATTACCGACCTACTAATTGGTTCACACGTTGTCCTCTAGAGACCGTCATTACCATTCAACGTATTTGGATTATACAACGGTTATTTGGTAAACTTCTCATGGGAATCGGGAATAGCTTATCTTATCCTTGTGTAGATAGACTAATTAATTGTAAATATAACAGCATAATTATAACCAAATGAGACCAAATAAGGTGCAATATTTTTGCTGTATCTGATTTTCCGTTAAGGTTCTATATTATATTTGTATGTGATTTCCCGTCGTGTTAAGGTTTTTGTGGGAAATTTTATATATTTTATAAATAGCAAAAAAATTACTACTTTTTTGCGCCTCGTATTCGGATAAAAATACGATAAACTATTATAGTTATATATACAATTACACTGTGTGCTGCTTAAAATTGAAGATATTTAAAGAACTGAAATGTAATGTAGATTATTAAGCTAATGCTCAAAAATAAAAGTTTAATAGAAAAAATATACTATCCCAGCCTATAATCCTGAATCGCGCTTACAATAATATTAATTTTCGTAGCACAAATATAAACTTCGTTAGTCTGTTTATAAGTATTAAAATTAGACTAAATTATATCCTTATTAAAAGTAAATAAATAAGTATTTTGTGGCGTGAATATTAATATAACTTTTCTTCATAAAGATTATTTGCAAGTCAACAGTTCTGTAATATATAAATTAAGATTTCAATATTTTAATAGAACCGAAGGAAAAACCAGTCCGTTATGAAAAGCAAATGCTCCGGAAACATTTTCTTTAATAAAAGTAAGTTCCAGAGGCGAGATTGCCCGACTTAAATATGTTATTCAGAAATCAGAACATCCCAGTTATGAAATGGGAGATTTAGAGACAAGTAATTCACCAAATTTTTCTTCTTGCTTGCAAACCTAGTACCTACAGTCGATTATGATCTACCTACTATCCATAGTAATATTATAAAAGGAAAAGTGTGACTGTATGTTTGTGTATCGGCAAAACGGCTGTACCGATTTAGGTGTAATTTGGTATTTAAGTAGATGATACCCTGGACTAAAACATAGAATACTTTTTACCCCGGTATTGCCCCGGGAACGGGAACTACGCGGGTAAAACCGGGGAGCGGCTAATAATATTATAAAGCCGGCTCCTAGCGGCTTATGATATATATGTTTGATACATTTTCACGTCAAAACGGGTGGAGCGATTTTAATAAAGTTTAGTATGGGGCTAGCTGACACCCTGGATTAGCACAAAGACTACGTTTCACTGTGGGAAATTAGATAATTTATTTTCCCTAATAAGCCGCAGGTTCCACCGCGGGGCAGAGCTAGTCTATAATAAAGTCAAAAGCACAGTGATTCTATATATTGATAAATGTAATAAGGTACTGGTTTATTTATCATATCATTATTAATTTTCAAAATACAGTGAACACGGATGAAAAGAAAAGAAGAAGAAAAATAATTTATTAATGAGACAAATACTTCAGAGTTGAGATAATTTTAAAATAATATACTTTTATAATAAAAATAATAAATAATAAATACACTTTATTGCACACCAAATAAGAAAAAAACATTAAAAACAGCAAGACAAAGAAAAACAGAGCAAAAGGCGGTCTTATCACTAAAGGGATCTCTCCCAGACAACCTTTATAGTTAGCTGTACAAATGTTTAAATATATGCTCAGGTATGAAGCGACCGCTACTAATACGCCATTCTGAATCTGTCTGTCCGACATTTTCGTGGAATTTAGTGCAAGCCAATGATGTTATATCAAATAGGTATGTTATAAGCGCAAAATTTTGAAGACGCAAAAATATCCTAATTAGGACGTCTTACCTTTATGTGAATGGTTGCTGTTGCGTTAACGCGCAACTGACAAAACTAACTCTTCTCTTTTTATTGGTTTTATCATTTATCTCTTTTCTATCGTTTTGAGTTGTATGTATGTGTGCTGCCGCTGCTGTGCGGACACTTTTTTCGCTTGATTTGTATGGGTATAACATACCAATTATATTATGTAATTGCAAACTTAATCTTTGATCTTACCAAGGTACCTAATAGGAATTTTTATCTTGATAAAATTTGTATACAAATACGTCATTAACGACAATTGAACCAGGACGCTGTGTTTTAAGAAACTTGATAAGAATTATATAAATATTTGTACGAGCTTTAAATCAGTTAATAAAATGTAACGAATTATTTTCTGGTTGAAAAAATTTTTGAAGTAAATCGCAAAACAATGCATATTATAATCTAGTGGTATTTACAATTTGACGATTAAATATTGATTAATCTCTTCGGAGATGTAAATACTATTTTTCCATACTTAATATTAAAACAGTAGCTTTGAGAATGTTTTTATTGTATTGAAAGAACTATTTGTCCAATTCAAAAAAAAAATATTTCAACAACGCCATCTTCGGGTGATAGCTACGACCTAGTATTTACTTGATTACGGAAACGCGGGTTTTTAGCGGGGGAAATTTAGAGCATTATTATTCAAAATCTATTTCAAAACAACGTAAAGATATCCACCAAATAGTTAAATATTTAATAAATAATATTTCATAAGGAGTTAATGAACGAGAATTTTAATAACCGGGGCTCATACCGTGCTAATGGCATTCTGGGTCGTTAAATGCATTTATAACTAGATTTAATTTAATATACCTAGGTTTAGTACTCGTATCTTACTTAGTGTTTCAGATATTATTAAATGGTTTAAACTTTGTGGTTATTATTTTGTTGATAGAGTCATCGATTTTGGAATTCTTCTGCCAATAGAAATTTGTTTTTAATTACGAAGAAAATTGTGATTTTTGTTTATTGAAACACGAAGAAACGTGAAATAGTTGAGCATACCTAAATGTTTAAATAAAGATGCTATAAAATACATATTTAAGTGCCTCGAGGGATAAAAAATTAATTTAAAGGTTACAAAGAATTGGTGTTATTGTGTGCCCAATAAATACTTGAGGAGTGTTACTCATATTATTTTTTAAAAAATAAAGCTATTTATCTTTATTTTTAACCCCCGACGGAAAAACGACGTTATAAGTTTGACGTTTCTGTGTGTGAGTGTTTGTGTCAGTGTGTGTATGTGTCTGATGTGTATGTCTTGAGGCAACGTAGCTCCCAAACTGATGATGCGAGTTTAATGCGTTTTTTTGTTTGAAAATTATATCCGTCGAGAGTGTTTTTAGCTGTGTTTGGTGGAAATCGGTTCAGGTCTTCAAGGTCATCAGGTCGTTTGTTAGGTGTGATAGGAATGTTACACGCTAAGTTTGCTTGCGTTTTGTCGGGGGTTTATGTATTTCTTATACTTATTTCTTTTAGCAATCTTCATTTATATAACGTCTATAGACGCAATACATCTTTTAAATATTATAGTATTCAAGAATCGTATGAGGAATGAAAATTTAATCCCCCATCCGTGTTTAAAACATTCACAATATAGGATTCGGATATCGCACGAATGACTGTTTTATTAAATTTTTGCAATACCGCTTTCGGCTTCTGCAGCAATGTGTACATATACAAAATTTCAGGAAAAATAGAGTTATGATAAATATTATTATTTATTTAAATCTATATATATAATAAAAACGTAACGAGTCGCTGTCTGTACATGGAAGATATATGAGAAAAAATATTATAGGAGACCTTTATTAACGCAATAGAACCCAAAACAATGATATTTGGAATTTTTGTCTGTTTGTCTGTTTGTTTATGCACGCTAATAACAAAAACGGTTTATCCTATCTAGATGGGGATTTTCAATGATGTATGGTGGTAAGCTTCACTTAACATTTAGTGTTAAATTCATGTCAATCGGTTGATAAATAAAAAAGTTATGGCAATTTAAAGAATCACGTTGAACTCGCTGAACGTTTGTTGGCGCGAGTTAGGCATTTTCAAAAATGCTGCCCAAAGTCACTTTTCTACGCGGGCGAAGTCGCTGGCACATCTAGTATATAATATATTTTATTCTTACTGATGTTGTACAAATAAGTTCTGGCTATTTTCTCTTTATGGATTATGGATGTTTGTTACCTTTTGAATTAAGACGCTCGTGGTGACCTTTTTCATGTATAAATATTACAATAGTCGTTGTTTATATTTACAATAAATTGTATGTTCTTATTTTAAAAAGAGCGACTACCAGAGTTTCTTGCCGGTTCTTCTGTGTAGAAACTGCCTTTCGAACCGGTGGTAAATGTTTTGTAATACCATGACGATTTAAAAGTGATATATATAGCCTAATTGAATAAAAATACTTTTGACTTTGACATTAAACTTTTGTATTTTCTTATTTTTAAAAAGAGGGACAAGGTATCAGAGTTTCTTGCCTTTCGAACCGGTGGTAAATTTTTTGTAATACCATGACGATCTATGATATGTAGCCTTTTAGAATAAAGATACTTTTGAGTTTGATTTTTTGAAAAAAAAAATAATGTATTCCCCATTATGAAAAATGAAAGAGGAAGAAGGGAATACCGAACGCAACGAACGAACGACTTTCTTGATTTTCTATGAGGAGACGATACCAGATGAGCCAGTCAAATGAAGCCAAAGATTAATAACATATAATGATATTTATAATTTAATATCCCGGTACTGCCATAGTAACGGAAACGTGAGTAAAACCACAAAATCATATTTAATTTTAAGTCTTACTCAAATATTTCGCAATTCGCATTTACCTAGTGGTTGTTTAAATATATACAACAATATCTTATCTTGTAGAACTGAATGAGATAATTTTTATTTAAATGAAGATTATTATTTGACACTAGACCAATACGCAATAAAATTAACATTAGTTAAATTTTATTGACAGCCGAGTCTTTTAGTGAATCTTGTTTGATATATAAGCCTTACTCTTAAGTCACCTACATTATTATTAAAAATCGGATGCTTCCGTACTTAAAACAAAAGAGCCTGTAAAACTATCTGCCTTTGACCGATTATTTTGGAAACGCGTTGAGAGAATTTGTATATGAACTGATGAACCAGGAATGGCTCACATTGTTGCTGGCGAAATTATGTGTTGTAATGTTTATTGTTTATTCTTAGTCAAAATAATATGTCGACGGCTCGGGTGTGCGGTAAAACTCAAATGAGTTTATGATAACACCCGCCTTATAAAATTGTATTATTTCTTTCTTTAAATAAATTTAAATTAAAAAAAAAAAAAAAAAGATATCAAGCTATATTTTATGTACAAGCGAGCAGCCCCGGTTTCACTTGCATATTCTAAACATCTATTAAACATAACCTTAAATCAGTCCATTAATTAAAAACCGCATTAAAATCAGTTGCATAGTTTTAAAGATTTTAGTATACATAGGAACACGGTCTCATACATTATTCGTATTTTTCAGGCACAATACATATATTATGTACCTCACTAGAACCTACAACTAAGCAAAACAAAATAAAAAAATATATTTTTTTACTAAATGCATGCCGTGCGAAACTGCAAGTCTGCTTCGTCTAATGGAATATTCCATTATTTAATTACCTTCGTAGCTATGGCCAGAAGTTGCATTGCAGTTTAACTGATTTAACACACATTTGAGGCTAGTGGAAGCCCGAAGCGTGCTTGATCATACACGTATGTACTGGAAAACTTTATTATAGCATACGATTTTTTTTCCTATACATTCCGGATACGACACGATTTGATTTTGACTTGATAACCGCTCATAAAATACGTTCAGTGCTTTTGTAGTGTATGGCTATAAAAAGAGCATAGCATTTAGAGCATATATTCATAGGAACCGGAAAATTCAGATTCAGCAGACGATTTTATAATACATTTATTGTACGACACAATTCCACTGTTACGTTTTAACGTATGTTATATTCACGTACTTTTTATCGAATTTTATATTAGAAGCTTATCATTTAAGCTTTATGAAAAGTGACAAGCGGTAGTAAAATAAACAATATCGAACCATTGATAATTTAAACCTCAAAATTAAATATTAAAAATTCACATGCACTTTTTTAATTTTTATTACTAAAATACAAAATCACTTTTAAATTAATATCATCGTATATTTTAGCTCATAATAAAACCACAACAACGCTGCTTTAAAATAAATCGAACAGATTAAAATCACCTTGATTTTTTTTGTAAATCACCTTGTTGTTCTGGAAAATAAATTATTATTAATTAATTATTATTATAAATATCGTCTCGTGTAAAACATCGCTTACGTCTTCGGCATTCCCCAGACGGTCGGTGTGTAATTAAAACCACCGAACTAAACACAGGTGCCTAAAGAGCATTCATTAAATCTTAAATTTTAATTTAGTATCCTGAAATGCGAGCCATTCATCGCACTAATTGAGTTAGCTTTCATATGTTTATGTTTTAGCCTTGCACGTGGATAGGAAAGTAGCGAGTATAATTTCTTAAAATAGGAATTATAAAAAAACACTTTTTATCTCTTTGATCTATAATTTTGCATGTGTATATTTTTATATATATGTATTTATGAGTATGTAGTATATCTGTTCATGTATTTGTTAAGGTATATATGCCAATGTGTATTTATTTATCGTTTATTTTTACACCACCTTTTACTACACTCTTTCTAGCTTTTTCTCGGTCTCAGGTTGTCTGGGAGAGATCACTTTAGTGATAAGACCGCCTTTTGTACTGTTTTTCTTTCTCTTGCTGTTTTTAATGTTATTTTTCTTATTTTAGTGTGCAATAAAGTGTATATATTTATTTAATTTATTTATTTGAAAATTTTTGTATAGTTTCGATAACGCAGTTTTCATTGAAGGCTTTCTTGTGTTGTCGAGACATGCAGATAGGCTCCTTATGCATAGATACATCTATGTATAACGAAAATGATTTTATTATTCTTTTACCTAATTAAAAAAAATGTTTTACATTTAACGTAAACGAGCCGCATTTAGCGATGTTTTCTACATATTAGTTGAATATAAAGAAGAAAGGTCAAGAAATTCACCCGGTGTTACTCGTATAATTCCCATTCCCATAATAACTCTATAACTATGTGTTAATTCATGGTCAATTCTAATACTAAAACTTCAGCCACGACGTACTCGGGTACTACGAAATATTTATAATCTATACTAATATTATAAAGAAGTAAAGTTTGTGTGTTTGTTAAATTATAAGGGGTAATAACGGGATCTACTGAACAGATTTTTGAAATTCTTTCACCAATAGAAAGCCACATTATTGACGAGTGTGATAGGCTATATAAAAAAGGATTGTTAACATTATGCCCAACGAAGTGAGCACGGGTCAGCTAGTGTAATGTAATTTTTGAAGTATAATTTAACTCCGTAAACAAACAAACCCACATTTAAGCAGGTAAATATTCACATTACACAGGTTAAAATAAATAAGTCACAATATTATCTATGTTTTTTTTATTTTTTTTATTTATATACTTTATTGTACATTACAAATAATACAAAATGGCGTCCTTATTGCTACTTAGCAATATCTGCCAGGCAACCTAAGTGGTACGGAAACGGAAGTGATAATAAAATATTTATAAATATAATAAACATAAAATGTTAAACAATACACTAATCAAATATGTACATAGACAAGAGTACAAAAGTTTTTGTTATTTCAAAATTATCCGTATAAATGCAAATGTGTTTTCAACATTCTGCCATTGACCTGAGTTCCTCAGTTTTACACGAATGAATCACTCTATCTTTTTAATCTCTCTCTTTTTAATTATATGAAGTGGTGAGACGAGCTGGACGCCCTCCTGATGGTGAGAGAAACGCCAGCCCATAACCAATTTAACCCAGAACTTTACTCCGGGCAGCGGTACACTACATAGGGGTACAGGGGTACAAGATGTTAAGACTCATTA
Organism: Eurema hecabe; assembly: GCA_026213755.1. NCBI lineage: Eukaryota > Metazoa > Arthropoda > Insecta > Lepidoptera > Pieridae > Terias > Terias hecabe. Next base: position 2,507,451 of record JADANM010003353.1, read on the forward strand.
GCCCAGTAATCTCACTGGCTACAGTGAGATTACTGGGCTAATGAAAATTTTGAAAATAGACACGAGTCTAATTTTTATATATCTTTGGAATATTATAACTAAATTCAAGAGGACTTCTGTAAGCTTTTTAAATAGTCTCTGATTGACTACAAAATTATGATCAACTACAAAACTTGACGACGCTTGGCGCAGTGGTAGCACAACTGCTTTCTGCGCGAAGAGTCGTGGGTTCGATCCCCACACCGGAAAAATATATTTGTAGTTCACATTTGTGTTTATTCTGGGGTCTGTGTTGCTATGTATTGTATGTATGTATTTACAAAAGAAAAGTATGTATTTGCAATTATTCTATTATCTAGTTGCCATAACACAACCTTCTGCTAAGCTTGAAACTAGATGGCGCTGTGGATAAATGTTCTGAAAATATTTATTTATTTATTATTATTATCTAAGAACATTAAAACATTACAATTAATAATAAAACCAAAATATTGTATAAATAGCTGTCGTAACGAGAGAACAAAATAATCTTATCGTAATTTACAATATAAGTACACAATACAAGCAACTCCAACTCAAACAATAAAACTTATGTGTTTAGATGTTTTGTAATGTTGATTGTGTTAATACTTTTGTAGTTGACTGTACGATTGAAAAATAATAACTTTCATTGATGGCTCTTTACTTACTATATGAAGTTTCAGATATAATATATAAATGTGAAAATTTGTGAGATTTTTTTATAACATGAAGAGGGGAGACGAGCTGGACGCACTCCTGATGGTAAGAGTAAGGTCAGCCCATAGCAAATGCAGTGCTACCCGGAACTTTGCTCCGGGCAGGGGTGCACTACACCGACGCGACGCTCCCCAATTTGAGTCATCAGATGTTAAGACTCATTAGTCCAGTAATTTCACTGGCTAGTCACAGTGCCCTTCAGACCAGAGCACAGTGACATTTTCACATCACTGTTCAGGCGGTAGAATGTCTGGCACTGGATGCCAGAGAATGGATTGTAATGCATTGTATATTGTATATTTTGTAGTTTTCTGGCAATGGATTGTATGTATGGATGTATGTTTGGTATTCTTCACCCAAAAACGGCTGGTCTGATTTAGTTGAAATTTGGTATGTGGATTGGTGACACCCTGGATTAACACCCATAGAATACACTATATCCTGCTTTTGCCCCGGGAACTACGCGGGTAAAATTGCGGGCCACGGCTGCTAGAATAAGTTTATTTCAAGGTGTAAAATAACCAATATAAAAATAACAAAATTTAAATGCGATAGTGACAACAAATTGACTTACTTAAGGGCCCGTCTGCCCCACTAAGGTGGAGGACGTCTAATGCAACTCGTTTTGCATTAGACGTCCTAGAACAGAAAATTTCAGAAAACCTGAAAAAACTGATATTCATTTTAATTATCTTCATCTAAAACAATTAACTTTCTAACTAACTAATTATTACTAACACTATTAACAAAACTAAAGAAAGATAAACACAGAACCCTATATTAATCTATACTTATATTATAAAGAAGTAATGTTTGTGTGTTTGTTAAATTGTAAGGGATAATCTCAGGATCTATTGAACCGATTGTAAAAAATCTTTCACCAAGAGAAAGCTACGATATTGCTGAGTGTCATATATAAAAAAACCAAAAGATCAAAAAGGATGATTAACATTATGCCTAAAAAAGTGGGTACGGGTCAGCTAGTTCTGATATATTTATGACCTATATTAATACAGTCTTCTGAACTCAGTAAGTATCCATACTATTATAAATGGGAAAGTGTGTTTGTCTGTCGTTTGTCTTTCTTTCACGGCAAAACGGCTGGACAGATTTAGTTAAAATTCGGTATGTAGGTAGATGATACCCTGGATTAAAACATAGTATACTTTTTATCCCGGAATTGCCCCGAGAACGGGAACTACGCGGGTAAGGTGACATCTTCGGATGACATCATAACACATTTCCTAGTTAAAAATCCACTTAAAAGGTTTAAACGTTCAAACATAATTATCAATACTACAAGCGAAGTAATTTTATACGAATTATTTAATTTACATAACATTCCGAACAGTATTATCATCGTGACTGTTATAGTAAAAACTCACTTATCTAATTTAAATATTGGTTGAGTTTAAAATGTACGCGTATAATTTCCCTTACTTTTCTAATTGCCTTCACAAGTGACAGTAGCGTAACGTTGATTCAATGTGAACGTTCAGTAAAAGCAGAAGAAATGGCTATTTCACCAAGTATAGTTGTGGAAACTGAATGTGACCAGAATGAAGGTAAATTAAAAGAATCTTAAATAATGTCATCACTTAAACAGGATTGCTTATATATTAAAAAGGAAGTTTTTGACGTGAAATGTCTTAAAAAATCGCGCCGAAACATACGGGTACCAGGTTTAAAAAGTGGCCCGTAACGAAAAGGTCTATATCATCGTACCTTAATAATTAAAAACTATTAGTCTTAGAAACAAAAATTTGGTGTGAATATTTCATTTATATAGTCAGCTCGCTGTTAAAACAGCGTCAATCTTGTTTTCATTTAGATCTTTTACTTTATAAGCGATTCGCTATCATAGACGTTTCAAGTTAAAATCAACGGCCGTGAGCCCCGGCACAACCTCACCCGATTTTCTTATTTATTAAAAAAATGTAGAATATTTTAGCTCGAGTAAAGAGGAATTACTTCATTTGTAAAAATAGTAATACGCACCAAATTTTATTTGTTTGAGGCTTGTCTTTGTGTGTGTTGTGTCATTTCAAAGAGCATATAAAATAATGTGATGTTTACACTCTTTGCTATACCTATAAATGCTACGTTCCTGGCTCAGTATCAAAAGTTATAATTTCACTGCCAAGCATAATTCATTTGTATCCTGCTTATCAAATGCTTATATACATTATTTATATATTTTACATCATAGTACAAACAATTTTTATCTTTATTACTACATTGTATAAAACAACGTCGCTTTCTCTTTCCCTATATCCCTATGTATGCTTAAATCTTTAAAACTACGCAACCGATTTTCATGTGGTTTTTGTTAATATATAGAGTGATTCAATAGGAAGGTTTATATCTATAATACATGCTTCAAGGGGGCGGTTCGCTTGTATAATAATTTGTTTAAAAAGGTACTAATTTCCCCTAATAACTTCTTCTCCTATTGCAGCGCCTCAAGATGATTCAATGATAGTTCTAGAAGAAGCGCTAACATTGTGCAAATTTGGCTGGTTTCATGTTAAACTGCTATTTGCATCGCTATGTGCTCTGTTAGCGTCGGTCATGGTGACTACAACATCGTCTTTTATATTACCAGTGGCTGAGTGTGACCTTAATATGGATTACATGCTTAAAGGATGGTTGAACGCTATGCCATTTTGTGGTAAGTCAAGTCTTTATTTAAATTGAGCAGAAGTTTTAAAGAAAAGGATCACCTCCATCAATAAATAGTCACAAAGCTTAGTGCCTCACGAAGGCGTTGAGTATCTTTGAATGGGGGGCCAGGAAAGAGATGAGTGACAAAAGGGATCAAAGCATGGGATAAATTAGGACAGGAATGGTATCTGGATATACAAATCAGCAATTGAAACTCTAATGAGATGCAACTATGTCGGTTTTCTGTAGGACTATCAGTTACCCAGTCTGCGAAGGTGCCCGTGATCCCCACTCACTGCGGCAGATGGCACACAGCGATTGCAAACAGTGGGGTTTTGGTCGGTAGAAGTCCGACATAACCCGTGGCCCTTCCCCGAGGACCATGGGTATCCTATGAGGATTTCCCCACTTAAAAAAAAAAAAAGGACTATCAATTACCCCGATTCAACCTAATGGCATGATAATACCACTTGAAATAACACTGATGGTGTTTTATTTACGAAATACTACTTAAATTCAATCAAACATTTTTAAAAGACTTGAAAAATTAAATTAAGAAATTAAGACTGCGTAGTGTTTACATTACATTATCATAACTATTAAAAAGGTATATAATATATAATAATAAATAACATGGGTTTTATCCACATTTTCAGGGCAAATAGCAGCAAGTGCGTTCATAGGTTTCTTAGTAGACACATTTGGTCGGCGAATATTCTTGTTGTCTGGGAACCTTGGTATATTCATTTGTGCATTACTTGAAGGCTCCAGTCAAACGTACTGGATGTTGATAATCGTCAAATTGATGCAGGGAGTTGCGTGAGTAATGTTTTACTTTTATACTTTATTTTGAGTAATTTTAATAAAAAAAGAAATGTATTTCGAGAGCTTTTTTTTCCTTTTAAAAAGGTATGCCAATGTTCAAAAATACCCAACATTAAAGCAAAAAATACACATAGTAAAAATCATGTGATTCCGGTCTTTTAGTCTGTTAATTATTTCTAATAAAAATGAACGCTACCTCCTGAGATAGTAATCTATGTTATAATTTACTTTAGATACTTTATAAACCAATTAAATAAGGTTTTCGAATTCTAAAATCGAATACAAAACTATAGTACATGTTTAAAACTACAAATCTGCAAGTTATTTCAACAATCTGTTGAGAAATTAATGTCTGAATTTGTCATTGTCGCACCAATTGAACCAAATATTTGGGTGTTAAGATTATTTTTAATATTGAATGGGTTAATATTGATGAGGCGATGCCATGCTGGTAGGCTAAGATCGCCCAAAGGCCCGGGGTAGAACCACTGGTACTTTTGCCCACCGTCCGCGTTATATAAAAAAATACTTTTGAAGTTGACAGCGATTTTATAGTTTTAACTTATAACACGGTGAAATTTTAACTTCATTTTATCATTAGGTGCTTTGCTTGTTAGGCAACTAAAGTTTAGTTACAACCTAAATATAAATTGCGCATTTCAGTTGAAAAAATTCCTTAAAATATACCTATAAATAGTATAAAGGTTATATAATTTTTAGTCCAATCAAATTAGTCTTTAAATAGAAGTAGGGTTACAATAATTTCCATAGAGCTAAAAAAATGGTATGAATATTCAGAATACTCTTATAAACAAATTGGGGACTTTTCACAATTTGTTTATAATATTCGGAACATTCATACCAAGATTTAGCTCTATGGGAATTATTGTAACCTTCAGAGTCTTATGAGACTGGACTTTTTGTAACTATACAAAAGACTAGGCATCAATTGTTATACGAACATTAATTATTTATAGACGAAAAAAATGCTGTATTAATTATTTTGTTATCAGAACTAACAGTACTTACAAATTAATGGAAAATTCCGACGTACCAGGTACCAACGTATCAGACTACATGCTGATTACGTGACTTATGTGACATAATGTAATGAGTAATTTTATGAAATCATGTAATACAAGGTCTAAAAGACCTAACTCCGAAAATTTTGACGGTGCATTTAGACCATGATTCTGTAGTTATATAACCTTAAAATACTTTGTCAGAACCCATAAATATGCTTTAATACTGTAGTGTAATAATTTATTATTTATTTATTTTTAATAAAGCTATAAAATAATAAAATTAGAAATGCAATCAATGTATTGTAAACAACTCCCTGCTCGCGGTCTATCATTGCTGGTCGTGAAATGGGTATTAAATTTAAAACATCAAATAACTTTTTAATAACCTACGTCATCATCAAATCATATTATGAACCCAGCTATCATCACCGTCAGACTTAAGTCTTTTACACTTTTATATTCTTTTTGAACATAGTCGTGTTCTTCGTGAAATATATTTAAAATGTGTAGGATGATTTTTTCTTCTCATACTTTTGCACCTAATAGTTAAGGGGCTTATTCAAATGTTATGTTTTCGCTTTCTGTCTACAAAGTGATTATAATATGTAGTCTTAGCATGACATTTTATGCTGTTTTTAGTCATTTAGATGCATATTATAGTCCCGTCTACCAAAGTCATAAAACCGGTTGCTATTTTGTAATTACATTTCAATGATAATTAAAAATGTATGGCAAATTGAAGTTAAAGTACAGTTTTGTTTCTGAAATAGACTTTAATTTGTTTCAGAATGAGCGTATCATACACAGCAATATCGACGATGTTATCAGAGTTCATTCACAAGGAAATCCGTGACAGAATAATGTTACTTCTTGGTTCATTTATGTCTTTTTCTCTTATACTGATCGCCTGCATCTCGTGGGGCATACTGCCGCAGACTCACTGGCAGGTTATTGTATGGGAAGGCGTGTTTGGTAAGCAGTTACATATGAGATGCTTCTATAAACTGTTCAGATAAATTTTAGTAATTACATAGTAATGTTATAACCATCAAGCATCTCACAAGCAGCCTATATACTGTTTTTTTAAAGGTTAACAGAATATATGAAAGATAGATTTAAATCCTATTCAATGGAAACAAACCATCAAATCTTTCCTCTTTATTTAATAGTATATATATATAAATAAATATATTCATATTAAACATATTCAGCGGAAGCCGTTATAAGTCGATTAGTAATAATAGGAAGTGACATAATCTGAAGAGGAACAACAGTGTATTTTTATCGAATTTTGCCTGTTCCAAAAGATTGTTTATTCCACAAATATATTGTATAATTTAATATAGGGCTTTCACAAATGGATATAATAAACAATTGCTTTGCCTTTCAGAAATACATTCCTGGAATATTTATTTATACGCTTGTTCAATATGGAGTTTGTTAGCGTTTTTATTGTACTACACCATACCGGAGAGTCCTAAGTTTTTACTCTCATCTGGTCGCAATACGAAAGCTATGGAGGTTATCAAAACGATATACCACATTAATACAGGAAAGGACAAAGATAGTTTTCCAGTAAGTAATATAATAGCGTATATGCTTGTACAATCTATAGTTATTTTCAACTACTTAGAATGATATAAAATTTACATTGATTACATAGTTTGGATAATCTTACAAAATTAGATAGATTCACGCGAAAGATTTTTTTATTTGATATAAGATTACAAAACTATTTTAAAAATCAGATAAAAATAGCTAACTATTTATAAATTGAATACGATTGATATTCTATACATTATAATTAATAACCTTTGCATCCCGTGATTTTATCCGCGTACTTTCTATTTTATTGGTAATAATAGTATCATAAACAAAATAACATGTTGATTGCGGGTTAATCAACTGCATGCCTCATTTTGGCTAAATTCATTCGTAAATTATTCATAAATTTATTATTATGTAGTAATATAAGCCAAAGGTTGTAGAAAAAATCCAATAACAAGTCTTAGAATTAAAATTTTCCAATATTAACGAGCCTCGTATTTCAGATAAAAACCTTCAAAAGCGGCACTCTCAATCAAAGTCAGTCGCACGTGAATATAAAGAAAAAACTGGTAAACAGTATGTATGAAGTTAAAAATGCCCTGGATAGACAAACTATATCTCTTCTTCTATTATTATCGAGCATGACCTTTGTCTGTCTGTCTACGTAAGTATATTTTGCTAAGGATTATTGAGAGAAATATCATTTACCAGTTATCCTAATGTTTCGTATCAAAGCACGATTAACACTCCAGGGGGTAATGAACGATTTCTCGGTAAGACTTGATTGATTTTCAAGGAATTTAGATTTTGTAAGCGTGTTTATAATATATAATTAGTTGAAGCTTAGCAATATGCCTTGTATATCTTAATTAGGAATAGTAACTGTTTTTAATTTGGTTATAAATTTAAAAAATATTGAAAGTGTTCTTATTATTAAGGACGCATATATTATTACAGATAAATGTAGGAATAATTTCCGCCTGAATTATTAGTGTCTTAAAAAAACCGAATAAGAATCTATAGATTGGTACGGCTATTCATTAGCATTTTCATCAACAACATAATCTTCACAATTTATGTTTGCTAGGTGTTTTGGTGTCACCCTAAAGCCTTCAGCGCCAAGGGTTGTGGGTTCGATCCACTGCAATATTATATTTGCATCTTTCCGGGGCCTCGGTATATATATCATATGTCCATTACTTAGTCAAAACACAAGCTCTGCTTAGCGTGGGACTAGATAGCGCTGGGTTAAAATAAGTTTCTTAAAGTAAGGTCTCCCGCTGTGACCCGCGGTCACCGCCTGAACAGTGATCAAAGTGGGGAGCGTAGTGCACCCCTGCCCGGAGCAAAGTTCTGGGTAGCACTACATTGGCTATAGGCTGGCGTTTCTCTTACCATCAGGACTACCCTTATTATTAATATTATATTATTCCAGATACACGTGCATTCGTCTCTGGTACCCACAACTGTCGACCGTCATAGAAAACTACATAGAAGACCACGGCACCTCCAGTGAATTTTGTGACATGATCGTTTATAAGAAAGATGTTGTTATAAGCGAATTCAATACAACTTGTATACCGGTAGGTAAAACATTGTATAATTTGGCTCCTTTAATTACTTTAAGTCTAGAACCAATATTTAAACAACTAAAACAACGGAATATACAAAGTCCTTGGAATTTTAGCAACTATAAACTTAAGACCTAAAACCGAAACTTAATCTTAATAATGATAAGATATTTAAGCTTATTTATACGTAGATTTTTTTCCCAGAAAATCAGCGGTGCCGAGACTTATATAAACGCGATAATATTGGGTGTGACCAGTCTCATATTCAGTGGGCTTTCCGGTTTCCTGGTTAACCTCCTCGGCCATAGACTCCTTATATTTGGCGTGCAAATACTTTGTGCGGTTACATCTGCAGGATTGTATTTCACCAACTCGTCCATACAGATTGCACTACTGATATCTGTTACCTGCGCACTTCTGCAGACAAGCGGCTTTTTACAGTCAAACATCATTGTCAGAGTCTTCCCTACTAAGCTTAGGTATGTACAAAATGTACTTAAGGCTACTTTGCTATAAATGTCTGGATTCTATATGACAAGATTATAAATGGCTACATTTTGCTAAACATTAAACTACTTATTAGGTACTTATTATGTTAAGTCCTTTTTAAACTTTTGCAGACTATATATATATAGTGCTCGTAGGTGAAATAATCTTATTTTATTAATTGAATTACATGAATGTTATTACAAAATATTTAATGAAAAATAACGTACTCCTAATATGAAGCGTAGTTGGAGAATATTAGTTTTACATTGATTTTTATTTTAAGGTCACTAAAGGATTATTAATTTCTTTATATTTCAGAGCACTATCATTTTCACTGATATTAATAGTCGGTAGAACTGGATCTCTGTTAGGAAACGTTATGTTCCCTGTTCTTCTGGAAATGGGATGTATGGCTCCTTTCTTAACTCTAGCTATTGCATCGTTATGTAAGTATATACTATTTCAATCATCAAATATATATGTAGAATCTATTACATTGACTTCACTGATGAGTAGTATCAAATGAAATCGTTAAAATTTAATCGTACCGTGTCACAGGGCGGCAAGATTATTATCATAAGTAAAATCTCTTAGGGTCCTTTTATTGTAACACTAGCTGTGGCCCGCGACTCCGTCTGCGTGGACTTTCATAAAAAATGTGATTCCCTCTATGAAGTATTTTTAAAATGTATTCTGCTACTCGAGGCGGGGACAAATCAAACGAACCAAAAATCATGAAAATTGGTCTAGCCGATCTCAAGTTATAAGTGTTGTAACAAACCCGTCTTTGTTTTATATATACTGCGAACAAAATCGCAAACTTTTGACAGCTTACCATCTCGATAGATCCGATCGAGTACAAATAACCAACTTTAAAGTATTTCATTATGTGACATATTCAATTAAATTTGTAGTGTAGTTCCAAAATATTTTTATCGGACATCATTTTTCGTTACGAACGGTCGTGTGAATTAATTGGATGCAAAAAATATGCAATTACGGTGGTATTTGTATCTTTAAAAACTTTTTCAATTTCAAAAGAATTACATTAAAATTAAAAGAAAGACCGTGCCACATTGGACTAGCTACAGATATAAAATGTAGTATTCTTAGTTCTCAAATAAAAATATAGTTTCATCAAGAAGTAAAAACACAATGAATAACTTATATAAGGATGTTGAAAAAATAAATGGAGTCGAGGGCGAAAACGGACCGCAAGTTGCAATAAAAATAAATACAACTTAAGCCTTTTTTGTTTCAGGCCAGGCCGGTTTGGTGTATTTTTTGCCGGACCCAAATAAAGAAAACAAGAAAACCGGTGATAAATAAACGCTTAACGGTAAATACTGAGGTTACTATATAAATTTATACTCAGTGGGAGTACGGTTGAAGAATTATTGAGTGAAAATATTAAGGTGATGTTTGCATGTCGCTGTTAACTAGTCTTTAAGAGTATGGAACTCATGTGAAACTTTGTTTTTGATATTTAGTGTTTATGAAACATGATTTATATGTACTAACAACTAACTCAACTGCCTCAAGTCAAATATACGTGTTGTATATGTACCACTGACTACAAATGAATATTACCACATCGGCTATTACAAAGCATCTTAACATGTACTTACAGTAATAATATACATAATATACATAATAAATATACATATTTCATCAGTTGAATGAGTGTCTCTTATGTATTTTATGTTCATTGAATGATAAGTCAAAAGTCAAAAGTATCTTTATTCAATTAGGCTACATAAAGTAACACTTTTGAATCGTCATGGTATTACAAAATATTTACCACCGTTTCGGAAGGCAGTTGCTACAGAGAAGAACCGGCAAGAAACTCTGATAGTCGCTCTTTTTAAAATAAGAACATACAATTGTAAATATAAATAAAAATTCGACTATTACAATATTAATGCAATTATACATGAAAAAGGGTCACCGTCCCACGAGCGTTAAGAAATACTATTATATTACTATGTTGTCCTCTTGTTACACTTATTTATAGAATATTTTAATGTTAACATTGTCTGTAATAGTTTTGCAGACGTCTGTCTGTACGAATATAGTTAGAACGGAATAATTGAAGTCAAATTTGTTTTGACTCAAAAGAAATAAATAATAGAGACATAACAATATAATAACCTATTTTTATTTCGTTCTAAGAAAGTTGCTATCTAATAAGACAGAATAAAATGAGAAAAATAAAATACCTAAATAAAAATAGACATTGTTTATTGAATAACTAAAAACTGAGACGCGAGGATCGTCTCGACTAGGAATAAATTGTTTTCGATCAAACCAGGACTTAATACTGATATACAAATTAATTTTAAGTACTACTTACATTGAAACAATTTTCAATACGAAATCTGTCAGAACCAACGGACTTAAGACGTGCTTAAATAGAGGTGTTTCAGTATTTGATCGTGAACTTTAACTTTGCCCCCACAGTGCCAGACATTCAACCGCCTGAACAGTGATGTGCAAATGTCACTGTGCTCCGGTCTGAAGGGCACTGTAGCCAGCGTGATTACTGGGCTAATGAGTCTTAATATCTTATGACTCAAAGTGGGGAGCATCAATGTAATGCACCCCTGCCCGGAGCAAAGTTCTAGGTAGCACTACATTGGTTATGGGCTGGCGTTTATCTTACAATCAGGAGTCCAGCTCGTCTCACCACTTCATAGAATAAAATAAAAAAAACGGTATTGTGATATAATTTTAAACTAATACATATGCTTAAAACTCAATAGTAACTAAAGGTAGTGTTAGTTATTATTTCACGAATAAGAAGCTAAGAGTTCCTAACTGTCCCAACTGTTTGACTGGTGGAAAAGTCTAGAATATTCGTTGAATGACTTCAAAACAATTAAAATTCGATGTAATTAATAAGTGACTTATGCATAGTATGTGATTACACTTAGGTGTATTTTTTAATTGTGATTTGTTTTATATAAATAATTGTTATTAATAATTAATTTGTTTTTTATTTCGATAAATCCTTTATCATTTTTTTTTAAAAAGCTTACTTAATCTATACGTGCAAACATTTGAATTAAACTTTCACGCATAAACGACATCTTTATTTTTTTATGCATTAAACTAAATAATTTTTAATTATATTATAATATATTTAAAAATTATTTAGTTTTTTAATTAAATTATATATAATTTTTAATTATATTATTATATATATATAAATTTTAATGAATTTCAGTTCAGATTTTAATACTACTAATATTGCAACGAAAATCGTTGTGATAAAGCCTCATGACGCAACTAGTTATTAGTGTTTCATGAAAAATTATTAAAATAAGAAGCTTTTAAATAAAAATAATAATTACTTTACTGTACTTTAATAAAGCGCTATAATGAGTGCAATGAATTGAATATAATACATGAAAATAATGTTCGGAAACAATTTACTTTGCCTTTAAACAATCGAATAATTATTAAAATGACTTGTAATTGTTTTTGGTGAACCGTAATGGCCGATTATTACACAATAATAGTATATTTTAAGCGAAATTTACTGTGTTTTAATGACTTACTGTTTGGAATTAATTTGTCGTATAAATTACGTTTATCTTTTGTGTTAATCACTTTTTCAATAAAGGTTTAATAAAGGAGGTAACATTAGTAATCCTCTCTAAGGACAATCGCAAGGCTATATATGCGAAGGTGCATTTAAAAATATAGGAAAGGAAAAGGATCTAATTAGAATGAGAGATAAGAGATAATAGAGAGGATACGTAAAGGAGGTAAAAAGAAAGAAAGAAAGAAGCATTTATTTCAGAGCACATTAGATATTACTAGATTATCCGTTTTTCGTAAATAAATACTTGTGAGTACATTAAAAAATAGTAAAATTCCAAAGATATTTTATACTTGCATATACCTACATCTGTTTTCCTCCTTTTTTAAAAGTCAGTTGAAATACAAACTTAATAAATCTCTAAAGAACACTCTACGTGCCAGAAATAGAAAGCAAGTCCTAACCATTCTTACAAATACACGTACTTTTCTTTAACGAAATCGCTTGTTCACACGGGCTGGCCGTGATATGAATGACTATAATATTAAGACATTAGACTGTATAGAATAAATTTCCCTATAGTATGAACTATACTATAAAAACATTTTTGACTATATGGTTCAGTGGTAACTTAATTGCCATCTGCACTCAGAGTTGTGGGTTCAAACACCACTTTGAAAAAATGCATTTGTGTCTTTCGAGGCTCTTCGAATTTAAGGCATTATAATAATAGACTATTGTGTATATGTTTTTTAACCATTATGATTCTTGTCAGTACAGTAATACAGCAGCAACATTATGTCTTTAACAAAATAGATTTTTTAAGAGGAGATGCTAAAATTAGTAAAGGATCTCTAAAAGCTAAATTAAAAAAGTATATATTGGAAAATTATTAAATAGAGTAAGTGTAATAAAATAAGTAAATACAAAGAATAAGAAATTACCTTATATAAGCTGCATAGATAAGTTAACGATAATAATAATAGGTATTAAAAACTATTGTTTCGTATTTTGTGACTCAAAATAATAGATTATAAAGTGTATTGGTTATGTAACAAGATAAAGTAAAAAAACTAAAACCCAACTACGACAAAAAACGACGCTGAATAAGTATAAAAGTACCCCATGAATACAGGTAAAGTCACAAGCAAATGCTAGTAATATATATATATATATATATTCGAAATGTACAAGTGAAGCGCTTTAAAATGATACCAAACACGGCATATCTAGCTTAACTTTATTTTTTTACTCAGTATATTTTGTCCGCTAGAGGGCGCCACATTGAATTTGGTGAAAATCTATATAGCCTATAACCAGCGGACAATTAAGACGCTTCTAATGATATGTCATTTGTCGAATTCTGATTAGTGGTTTAGAAGTTACGAGGGAACAGATGAACATACATACATACATACATACATAGCCTGTCAAAATCATAACCCTCCTTTGGCTTTGCCGTAGTCGGGTAAAAAGAGCGCCTCTCGCCATCAAACGTAAAAGTTTGGCGAGTTTAGTTAAATGTGAAATCTATGTTATACATTTCTTGCAAAATAAATAATAATAAAAAATAATAATTATAGGTGAACTTATAGAAAAAACTAAGTAGTAAGTAGTGACACTGTTTTATACTAGCGTCCCTCCCCGGCTTCGCTCACATATATTATGAATCTATTATTTTATTTATTTATTTATTTATAAAACACTTTATTATATACACTTGAACATAAATAGGACACAGAAGATACATTTATATTATACATATTAACCATCCTCTTTAATGACTATTAAAAAAACCGTTTGAGAATCGATATCATAGTTTTAAAAATTAAAGTGATTATAATAATAATAATAATAATAATAATAACGACGGGGAGCTGAGCAGGCGGGCTTCCGTCGAACAATCGTCTACAGCCGACATCATTCCTCACTCACCATCATCATCTAATAGTCCCTTTCCTTCAACCAGTTCATCTCCATACTCATTTCAAAACATTTCGTCAGCGTCAGAAGATGTTGTGCAGGAGGCAATCGCCACTAATTCTGCA
>JADANM010003353.1:2563652-2577121 GCA_026213755.1 Eurema hecabe
CCATCATAGTCACTAAATATAGGATAAAGTTATAATCAGAGTTAATATTAAAATCAACATCATAGTCACTAAAATCACTGTTAACATCGTAGTCAGAGTCAAAGTTAAAATCAAAATGTATTTATTCATATAATTTACGAGTACATTAAGGTGAAAAAATGAGAATAAAATATGTCTTTAAACATAACATACTTTTGTATTAGACTGTACGTGTAGGTGCTAATTAAAACAGATATTATGGTAATACATAATCAAAACAGACATCGTTTCCTTAAAATTTAGTCAGTTTATTAACTGTAAAGTACTACGTACTGAGTATTAAATTTCATAACAATTTATAATGTTATTTTATGATCCCAGGGCCACCAGGACGAAATGTGGACGATTAAGTGGTGTTAGTATGTACTAAGAACGCAAGCCTACCAGCTAGCTTGCTCAGACAGCCAATTATCAGATATCAGGTAATTAAGATAGGTACATAAAAACATTACTCACCTCACGTAAATTTAATGGCTGATTTTCACATATATTTTAGGCAATACCCTCAAAAATAAGTCGCCAATACTCCCAGACACTTTCCGTCGCTGTATTGCTTTACAGACGCTTTAAAGCTCACAAAATAATTACTTCACGTAAATTTCGGTGCTTCATTTTTAGGGTTCCGCAACCAAATAGCGAAAAACGAAACCCTTTTAGATTCGTCGTCTATCTGTTTTCTTGCCTTCCATATGTCACAGCCATGTTTTACCGAAATTATAACAGCTATACTGTTAAAATTTGGTAGGTAGATGTATTCCGTGAACCCCATTAAGAGTTTTGATGCAGAGAATAATATTGGGGGCTAATATATCGTCCACATTTCGTTTGTTAAAAATACGTGACGTCCTTTTGCTTATTACGCTATCGGATTATATTTCTAAAAATTGAATGGTACCTTTCAAAGCTCTCAGTAATAACTAAAATTTAGCCCTATTGGGCTATATTTAAAAATACGTTTGTAGGTAAGGTCAGAAAACCAGATAATATATTCTATAAATTAAAATCTCATAGAGGATCTTAATAACATTAAAATGACTATTTTTTATAAATTACTTAAATAACTGTAAAGTGCAAATATTTTAAATTATTGGCGTAATCTATATCTTAAACAATAATAATTAAATTATATTAATTATGCTATCTGTCACAGACCTTTTCAGTTATGAAATATGGTGCAAATGTAATCGTTCTTTATTATCTATGCGTGATATCTGTGCTATCATAATTGGAATAAATATATATTATTATTGTATAATATTATATACCTATATTCAATGATATTATATTAAATAGATATGTTAGAAGCGCAAATATTTGAAGACGCAAAAACATCCTAATTAGGACGCCTTACATTTAGGTGATAGTTGCCGGTGCTTTCAGACGCAATTGACGAAACTGACTGTCTCTTTTTTTCTCGTTGGTTTTACTATTTATCACTTTTATTTTATTTCGACTTGTATGCATGTGTGCTTCCGCTACTAAGCAGAACCCTTTTTTTGGTTGATTTGCCTATACTACTTTTTAAAATGTTATCTATTATAGGGAAAACATGAGATACATTTTTTACAAATAACTATACGCATTTAATATTTATTGGATAGACTGTTTAAGAATAAAACAATAATAAGTCTACGGATTTAATTGGACAGACTATGATAACTTAATGAAGAAACAACTGAAAAAAATTATGACATATTTAGGCATTCTATCCTAATATTAGATTAAGAAATTATGATGGATGATGTGTGATGAATACCGAATGATACTAGTAAAATAATTTTGTTCATTCTATTATCGTACTTAAAATAATCAAGAAGCATAGACATTATAATCCTTAAATACACACAGGTATAGACTATAAAAGAGCGCGCATTTTCGCGCCAACATCTTATAATTGCGTCAACCGCTGTTCTGATTTATTTTATTATTATCTGTTACGAACGATACTGGCCGAATTTAAAAACGTAAAAAGCTATTTCCAGTTTGGCTAAGATCATATGTGTTCGAAATGTGGTGATGGGAAGTCGTGTTTAATATGACTAAATTATATTTAGCACGATTATTCTGTGTGTATTAATTGAATGTGATTAGTGCATTATAAGTACTATATTGTGATATTATATAAATTGTCAATTAACTCATCTGCAGTATTATGTAAGTATAGATAATAGTATGCAAATTGTTTGTTAAGAGAATTTGTGAAAATTATTTTTCAAAAATAATTTAGTATAAATCTTTTTTTATTACAAAATATAAGTATATTTAATTCTACATTTGGTAGTATGTACTTCGGTGAAATATTTAAATATAATTTACGTTAAAAATAAAAAAAATAAATATCGTTAAGTTTAAAAGTTTTTCAAAACTTCTTCTTTTTTCAAATGTTTAATTGAACGTTTTGATTTTGACATAATTTATAAATTCGTTTAGTTCATTATTTAATATAAATTATTAAACAATGAGACGTCTTATATTGAACTACTGTCCCCTATGGAAAAATAAATTATGCGAGAAAAACTGCCCGGCATTTTTTTCGTCGCGAAAACGGCCTTGGACGGCATTAATAAAACGAGAAAAATAGTAAATAAAAACAAGGTGATTTGTTGAACGTTTTTTATTCAATTGATTATTTATCTATTAACATAGTATATATAAATACTATGATATATATTAGAATAGCTAATATTATATCTTGTCTAAGATCGTGTATACTTGTTTATCACTTAACTGTTTATTAAACACTTAGGTTTATTTTTCAAGTATTACATTGCATCTGTGAATATTTATATATGTTATTTAATATCCCTTTACGAGTACGTCGATAATATAGTTTCATTATAATTTGTATAATTTTCTTAGCAAAGTTTTTTTTATATTGAAACAAGAGGACGTTTATTCATCTTATCGTAACTTTCTTTTGAAGTCAGATAAAATCAATTTAATAAAAAAAATAGTTTGTAATGTAAAGGCGACTGAGCCTTATTATGTTAATTAAGGTAACAATTTGGATATTTAAATACATACATTTGACAAATAATTAGTATAATTAATTAATATATCTATTGGACTTAATAGATGAGGGATCAAATTAGTTAATTATTTATTATTTTGTTGGATGTATCACAATAGGAACATATTGTGATAATTAATGAAAACCATTTGGTATTATAAAATCATCTAAACATAAAAACATTTCATCAGATGAATATTTGTTTAAAAAATTTGCTAAATACTCGTATCCGTACTTTTTAATAAGTTAGGACTTATAAATAAACTCAGTATGGCCTTTAAAGGCGACACTGACAGAACTGCCTCCTTCTCTCTCGAGGAGGACGCGATATCCTTAACAGGATGGATCCGTAACCCGTAAAGAAGAGACTTATAAATAAACAAATGAATTTCCTTTTCAGAAAATGGCGTCGCATATACTCAGTGTGTTGTGTTTATTTCTGATGTTGTGTAGCTGTGAGCCGTATAATATCTTGGTGATCAGTCCTCTGGCTGGGAGAAGCCATGCTATTCTTGGAGACGGAATAGTTAGACACCTTACTAATGCTGGGCACAAGGTAACAGTCTCTAGAGTTTGTTCTGTATTAAAATGTTTTTGGGTTTGGTGTTACAAAAAAATTAAACCGACTTCATAATAATACCTAGTCAATAAAAAGATAATCGCTCAAATTGGTTTTCGGCGGAGATATTGCGTTTTCCACCTTTGGGGGTTGTTTTTTTATTACTAAATTTAAATGGTCCCATTTAAATATAATATACGGCGTATACCCTTGATGTATTACCTATACGCCGAAAAAAAGATTTGTTCAAATCGGTTTATAATTGGCGGTGCTATCGCGTAACAAACATAGAAAAAACACATACGGGTCGAATTGAGAACCTCCTCCTTTTTTGAAGTCGATTGAAAACAAAGTCGCTTTCTCTGTCTATATATCCCTATGAAAGCTTCAATTTAAAACTACGCAACCTATTCTCACGCGGTTTTTTGATAGATGAATAGAGTGATTCAAGATGAAGGTTTATATTTTGTATGATATATGCGTGCAAAGCCTGGCGTGTCGCTAGTGTTTTTAATATACCTACTTTGTTAGTAAAAAACGAATCCAGGGAATAACGTAATAAACTTTATTTTCTTATATTATTAATATACTTAATCGGGTTATAAATCTCAGCTTTGTCTAATAAAGAGTCGTTAGACAATGCAATTAATAATTTAATGACCTATTCTCATTTACTTATTTTATTATATTTTCTTTTAGTGTAGTGGTTAAAATCGGTTTAGTTATTATGCTGCTTGGTGCAAATAAACAAAGAAACAATCCTATAATTATGAATTGTATAATGTAGGTATGCTTAATTTCTACATTTTCAGGTGACATATATAACGGCCTATTTAGACAATATAAAACACGAAAATCTCACAATCCTACATGCCAGTGAAAATAAAGGCATCGTCAAAGGTAATATTTTCTAATTATATATATTTTTTTTAAGTAACTAAGCAGGACTTTGGCTTAGATTAAGCGACCACATTCACCCATCGAGAATCACTCATAGATCTTAGGCAGACATAATACCACTTAGCGCTAATCTCAGGAACTACTGGTTCGAATTGAAAAATTCTTTTTTTATTAAATAGGCAATTTATCGTGGAAGTTTTTAGGCCACATAACATCACGCTGTGACTAATAGGAGCGAAGAAAAAATGGAAACACAAATCAACGGGGAGAAGTCGCGAACAACAGCTAGTAACAGGATTAATGAAAGAGAGGAAGGAATGGGTCTCTGGTGCTTACGGAACAAAAAGCCATGACATCTCTGATGAGATGCAATATTTTTCATTTATCAGTTTAGATTTATTCATCTTCCTCATTTATAGACCAGCAACGCATTCAAAAAGATTTTTTATAAGCAGCCATTTGACCACAGAGATCTTAAGCAGACATGACACCACTTCGTGCTATTATTCTCCGGGACGCCATGGCGGCGCAACCAGTTGTTGCTATCAACATAATGTAAACTCTGGGCACCCTCATAGAAACGAGGTGAGTAGCTCTCTATAGAGATGTATACATTTTCTTCCTCTCCTTCATTAATCCTGTTACTAGCTGTTGTTCGCGACTTCTCCCCGTTGATTTGTGTTTCCATTTTTTCTTCGCTCCTATTAGTCGCAGCGTGATGTTATGTAGCCTAAAGCCTTCCTCGATAAATTGTCTATTCAATAAAAAATAATTTTTCAATTCGAACCAGTTGTTCCTGAGATTAGCGCGTTTAAGCAAACAAACAAACTCTTCAGCTTTATATATTAGTACAGATTTATTCCTTTTTGCCATAACTTTTTCTTATTTTAAATGTCGTAAAGTCATGAGGCATCTAGCTTAGCGACTGTTCATGGACGGTAGTCGCTTACGATCATAGGAATCTTCTGTTCGTCGCTAAAAACCTCATTAAAATAAATGGACTCGTAAAAGAATAAAGTAAATTCGCACCTATATTTTACAGTACACGTAGATAATAATTTGAAACTTAAACCTTACAGAACAAATGACCAGCATAGAATTTATAATGGAGAAAAATTTCAATCTACAAGACTTGAGTTTATTATCTTTTATGTTTGTCGAGAACGGAAGAAAAGCAATGTCGGTGCAAGGCGTACAAAATTTACTTAAAAATAAAAATGTTCAATTCGACGCTATTATTGCTGAATGGATGTTCACTGATATATATGCTGGGTAAGAATTGTATGTCTGTTATGGTTATGTAACAAGAATCCACTTTCTTAAACATTTTTTTAATCATAATTATTAGTAAGATCTTTGTTATAAGTAACAAGTGACCCGCCCCTGCTTCGCACGGGTGCAACTACAGAATGTCCTCATACACAATGTTCACAGTTTTTTTGTTAACCTGACCCGCGGCCGCGGTGCCGCAACAACTACGTCCCTGCATTTTAAAATTCACTTAAATTACATGCTGTAAAAAGCATATTGATACATGCACAATTTATTTAGGGTACTTAATTGAATAAGGACTAATGCTGTATAGTTAAAAATCACTTCGTAAATAACCATTTATTAGTAAAGCATAAAAATGGTTATGGTGGTTTATCCCTAAGAGATAGACATATGCCACCGCAGACTTTTTTGTAGAACTTTTTTAGGTGGACAATACTGTACTACAATATTTTGATCTACATCGTAGGGTTTATCCAGCCTTTGCAATATAAGCGCAAAAAAGTCCTTATGTACGAGATCACATTAGAAACCTCTAAATTTATCAGTCTTTCTCTAGTATATTATGCATGTATTATAAACATAAACCTTCCTAAGGAATCACTCTATCTATTAAAAACTGCATCAAAATCCGTTGCGTAGTTTTAAAGATCTAAGCATACATAGGGACTATAGTAAAACTTTAGCTATATTTATTTGTATCTTTCGATTAAATATCATAAGCGCGATTCAGAATTCGACGCAATAGTTAAGGTCACTACATCTTTTCATAGATCAAACATCAAATAAATAACGGCAGAAGTAAAAATTTTTCATCAGATCTTTCAGGTTAAGACGGCTTTAACTCTGTATAACCAATACTAACTATGATTGCCTGGAAGATAATACTTCATAATATCGATTTTATATCGACATTCGCTCCACAGACTACCAGCGATCTACAACTGCCCTTTCATCTGGTTCTCGTCAATAGAACCTCATTGGATGGTCCTCAAACTAATAGATGAAGTCCCAAACCCAGCTTATAACACAGAATGTCTTTCTTCCGATATTCCTCCATTCTCATTTTGGAGACGAGTCAAGGAACTCTATACCCAGCTTTTTGGACAATATTTGCAGAACTGGTAAGAAAAATCTTTTTGACACTTTAAATGGTTCAGATAAAGATAATTGTAATAATTTGACATTTCGATAAGAGCTAAAAAGTAATAAGACTCATCAAGATTCAATATAATTAAGTTTATTGCTTTATCAACTCCAAAGCAATCATACGATAAAACATTCACTTATGGATTGCTTAAATAGCAATTACATTTATCAAAAATAGTTTATATCTAATTTCAAATTATACTTATGGACAAAGCTACTCATCTTACGGTGCCTACAAAATGCCTGCTTAAATGCATATAAACAGGGCGGAAAAAGTAAAATATTTCAATTAACATGTACTTAAAGGCTGAAGACAATAGAGTTATTTCCAGGATACTTTACGGAATAGAACAGCAGTACTATGAAGAGTACATCGTTCCACATATCCGGGATAAAAGTAAGCCGATACCGTCCCTTGAAACTTTGCGATATAATGCTTCCCTCATGTTGGGTAACTCACATGTGTCTTTGGGAGAACCTATTAGATTGCCTCAGAACTATAAACCTATTGGAGGATATCATATCAATGATAAAGTCAAACCATTGCCTGAGGTGAGTCTAATAATTAAATGGTCTTTTATTTGGGAAATTCTTGGTATATAACGTCCCGTGTGTCTAACCACAGATAACTACAGATGTAGTGACGTAATACAAAGTTTCTTGGTTTAGTGATGAATTCCCACATACAAATCTACAACCAAACTTTTTATGACGATAAAAATTTTGGGTAATATACTTAACTATCTTATACTTTGTATATAAACGTAGTCGCAGAGCTCTTGTCCTATAAAATTGTATTATTCTAATACATTTTATAATTGTAAATGTTTAAAAATCCATGGAGCAGTTTCGCGTGTAAGAGCTTCTATACAAAATTCACAAACTTTTGCGATTAAATTATAAAGTTGGGACTCTGATATAAATACTATAAATAATTTTAAGGATCTGAAAACAATAATGGATAACGCGAAACATGGAGTAATATACTTCAGCATGGGCTCCAACTTGAGGAGTGAAAACTTTCCAAAAGAGTTAAAAGAAGGGATCGTTAAAGTTTTGGGAGAATTGAAGCAGACTGTTATATGGAAATTCGGTGAAGACATACCGAATAAGCCTAAGAATATTCATATAGTTCAATGGGCACCACAGCCGAGTATTCTAGGTAAGTTACATAATAATGTTGCTTTCTATAACGAAGCATTATTTTCAGTATATTTTCAGTAGGTAGATCTAAAAATTGTTGTCTACACCGTCACTTTTCAGTAACTCATCAAAATATTCGTGATTGTACTATATTTTTACTTGACTTCAACTTAATTAAAAGAAAAGATCCACAAACCCCATTTTTATGAGATTAAATAATTATATTACAAACGTTATATAAATTTGAATCTCATATATTACAAAAGAATAATAGAATTTTAACTTTTACTTCTTCTGATAAATATTTAAACCAGACTACATGTTTTATTTCGTCTATAAAAACTGAAATGTATGCTTCAAGGGTTGTGGGGTTCGATCCCCACATTGGAACAATAAATTTGTAATTTACATTGTATTTTTCTGGGACCTGGTTGATGCTATGTGTTGTATGGTAGTTATTTGCTAACGAAAATTATATACATCACATAATGCAATTTATCCTTTATCTAGTTACTATAACACAAGCTCTTGTAAGCGTCCTGTAGTGTGATTTTTTGTATAAAGTCAATTTTTATTTCCCTTAGCTCACCCGAATTGCGTGTTATTCATAACTCACGGTGGCCTTCTATCAACAACGGAAGCCATCCATTACGGCGTACCAATTGTGGGTATCCCAGTTTTTGCAGACCAATTTGTAAATATCGAAAGAGCAGTTAACAAGGGTTTCGCGAAAAAGGTTACTCTGTCTTATTCTATGGCTGGAGAATTGAAAGCACAAGTTGATAGCATTTTGAAGGATCCCAAGTAAGTATTGTGATTTCATCCTTATATATATAAAAAAGAATCGGATTATGTGTTGGTTAGCGCGAAACTCGATAACAACTGAACCGATTTACGTTATTCTTTTTTTAGAACTACTGGATGTACGAGGATGGTTTATAGCAAAAAAATTAGGGTATAAGGCTTCGGCC
Source organism: Eurema hecabe (assembly GCA_026213755.1). Taxonomy (NCBI): domain Eukaryota; kingdom Metazoa; phylum Arthropoda; class Insecta; order Lepidoptera; family Pieridae; genus Terias; species Terias hecabe. Next base: position 2,572,696 of record JADANM010003353.1, read on the forward strand.
ATCTAGGTTATAATAAAAACAATCTTTACCGTCAAAAATTATATTTTAAATGCGAAAGTAAGTGCTGAAACCCATGGGTTGAAATTTGGTGGATTAAAGCTGGGATAAACTTGGATTACCTGTCATTTAGGGTTAGAGCGGGTAAAAAATAAAAGATATTTTTATCACCATCATTAAAAACATGTAATGTGTGACGTAAGTGTGTGGGGAGCCCTGCCCGGAGCAAAGTTCTGGGTAGCACTACATTGGTTATGGGCTGGCGTTTCTCTTACGTCAGGAGGGCGTCTAGCCCGTCTTACCACTTCATAGAATAAAAAAAATACATCTCATTAGTTTAATATTTCAATAAACTCATCGTTTTTATATAACACGATCAATGGCGAAGTTTATTATAGCTTTATTGTTTATGCAAAGAAGTCACGTAAACAACTCCGACTCCACATCAATTATTGAAAATTATAGCTTACTTTAAAATCATGTATCTTATTATTATATAGTCTAAAATTGACGCTACTTGAATATCTTAATTGTCTCATTCGTGATAAAATTTTATAAATATTAATAACTAGTATCAATAACTATTACTAATATTATACACAATGATATTATATAATAGATATGTTATACCCATACAAAACAACCGAAAAAAGTGTTCCGCATGGCAGCGACAAGTCAAAACGATAGAAAGAGATAAATGATAAAATCCACAAGAAAAAAAGAGATAGTTAGTTTTGTCAGTTGCGCGTGAATGCACCGGCAACCAATCGCCTAAAGGTAAGGCATCCTAATTAGGATGTTTTTGCGTCTTCAAAATTTGCGCTTATAACATATCTATTTAATTTGATATCATTGATTATACAATATACATATAAACATTACTCTTCATCAATCAATCTATCTGATAAAAAACCACATGAAAATAGGTTGCATAATTTTAACGATTTAAGCATACATAGGGACAAACAGGAGAAACCGACTTTCTACTATGTTAATTAAAATCGTTAGATTATAATATTTATGGATAAATTGTAAAGTAGCCAACAATAGAACCATCATTGATATTGCAACCTTTTAAAGTCAAAAATGATTTATTCCGTTATAAATTATGAATTAGTGTGCGTCGGAATGAGGAACGAACTTTGTTGTACATTTTTTTCCTACTGTTTTGTTATATGGTAACTGTGTCTACTATAATTATGTTACTGTTTTATCCAGTATAGAGCCGGCTAGCTAAAAAAATAATGATATATTATTTGTTCTAGGTACACAGCGAAAGCAAAAGAACTATCCCTTATATACCACGACCGTCCCGTATCCCCGGGAGCAGAATTAGTCCATTGGGTAGAACATGTAGTAAAAACTCAAGGAGCTTTACACCTGCGCTCCCCCGCGCTCATGGTGCCCTGGTACCAGAAACTATACTTGGACCTTCTAGCCATTGTTTTAATATTATTATCGATCGTATTCTACTTATTACGAAAACTTTATAGAAAAGTTTTTAAGAAATCACCAAGTGCGAAGAAGACTAACTAATTAATTAACTTAAGTTAAAATAAATTATTTTAATCATAAATGTTTATTTATTCTTTTTTCTTTGTCCCTCTTTATTTTTCCTTCTTACGAATACTTAATACTGTGCATTTATGATGCCCTGGTACCTTAACTATACCTATATGGTTGTAATAATATTATAATAATTAAGATCGTTTATCGTACGTAAAGTTCAATCTAGAAAGAAATTGCCGAGTGCAAGAAAATACATATTATTATTTACGATTTGCTAAAAAAATAATTGTTTTTATCATAATTGTGTTAATTCTTGGAGGACCTTCATGCTCATTGTCACATATTATGTAGGAAATACTCCCGGTGCATGCGTTTGGATTCAGCTCAAATGTTTGCAACGAAATAATTCTTTCAGTATTATTTTTTTAAACGTTTTAATTGCTTTTAAACAAAAAATATTACTGTGAAATTATAAAGAATCATGCTTTTTCTAAATATATACATTGGTTTAGAAAGAATTAAAAATGTCTGGATATTTTAAACAGGGTAATAAAATATTTGAACTTGGCGAAATATTATTTGTACTGAGTAAAAGTTATTATCGTGCTATAGTAATGAGCACTATATTTAATTTTCGCTCATTAACAGACTTGAAATTTGTATTAAATCAAAAATTTTAACCAAATCTATCTATATATTATAAAAGAAAGTCGTAAATTAGTTACTCCATTTATAACTCGATAACGGCTCAACTGATTTGGCTGAAAATTTGTGGGGATGTAGTTAAGAACCAGGAAAAGGACATAGGATACTTTCCAGGGGAATATTTTTTTTATGAAAGTAAACGCGGACGGAGTCGCGGGCAACAATACAGCTAGTATTTGATATAGTAAAGATGGCATTGACTTTGAATTGGAAATTTAAATAACCGGCATGTCTTTGAGGCAAATTATCACATAAATCGATTTTATTTAAAAAAATATTTCTGAGTGTAAGAGGTCTCTATTGCATAATATTAAAATCGTCTCTACACGAAACTTGTTCAGAGTAATGACTCATTTGTCTGTCAATAAAAACATGTACTATGATTTATGCCCAGTAGAGTGAGATGGCATGATCAAGTAGTGGATTCGTCGACCTATAATTGTTACTGTCGACTTTATTGTAGGTGTTGGTGTTGTATGGTGAACCCAAGATCAACACAAAATATTTAAGTGTGCATCTATAAAGTTGTTCGTTCATATTGTTACTGGATTACGTAAGGTAAGTTTATTTGAATAATAAATTAGAATAATTAATACAAATTAGGAGATGAGTGGAATCTTTAATATTTGATTGCTTATAGATGTTTTGTTGACATAAATAATAATTCTTTTTTGTTTTTTAATGGTTATTCTTCCAAATTATATTTCTCTATTATGAAATGAGTCGGGCGTGATAACCCATTTTAACACATCTGCTCTCTATTGTGTCTTATCTATACTAATACTTATAATATTATGAAGAAGTAAAGTTTGTGTGTTTGTTAAATTGTAAGGAGTAATCTCGGGATCTACTGAAACGATGTACATTATTATATTATTATTATTTTTTGTCAATATTAATTACTGATTTAACTAATGATATTGTCGCTATGCGACAAAGCGCGGATACTGTATAAAATATCATAATTTATCTCTTCTGTTTACAATGTAATTTTGTTATCAAAACGTTTGTTTATATTAATATTCCGCCTTGTCATGTTGTGATTAAACTCGTAATTAATTTTTTTATAAATCACTTTATTTTTCGTCAAATAATAATGTACTATAAATCTGGTCGAATTATGGTAAATTTAATTTAAATTTCACCCTTACAAAACTTACCACTTAAAGTAACATTTATCATTTGTTTTTAATAATTATTAAAAAAGTTTTGTAGGTGATATTACTCGTTTGTTCTATTAGTAATAAAATGTATAACAATGCATAGTATCTATGAAATATTGTTAATGAACTTTGATACCATGACGAACATAATTCTTCAATGTGTAATTAAGATTTTCTTGCGGTGTTTTTGTTATGTACAATATTACAGTGAGTTACAGAGTGACTCTTGTTACATGATTACAAGGATAAATTGAAATGTTTTAAGAGGTCGCGTCATTGTCTAATAGGAATGGTTTGCTTTACCTTGTATATATTTTACACAGTATTTCAGGACATATATATTTAGTAAATATAATATTATAAAGGAGGTTAAGTTTGTGTGTTTTTTAAATTGTAAGGGGTAATCTCGGGATCTACTGAATCGATTTTAAAAAATTATTTCTCCAATAGAAAGCGACATTATTGCTGAGTGTAATAGGCTATATATAAAAAAAAGCTTGTTATGCCCAACAAAGTAGGCACGGGTCCGCTAGTAATAAATATTTTTGTTTTATTTGACTTGATATTCTCCGAGGTTAGTATATATTTTGCTTAATTATGTATAAGTATCTGTCTAGAAATCAATTTTAGCTATAACTTAACAATAACACGATGTCTATGCACTATAATTATACAGTATACAGTTATAATTCGAGACAGGCATAATCTGCGTATAACCTATGTAGTTTTTTATATAAATATTTAACCAGCTATGAGACAATTACAAAGCAAATATAATTATCATTACTATGTTCCTAAGTATAAGTAACTGAACTTCGTTTTATTTATATTATATAGATATGACTTGTATCGCATCGATAAGCATTGAGAGTACTCTTTTATTTCATAACGTTATTATCTTTAAGTGCTGTACTTCAACGTATAGTTTTAAATCATATATAAGAAATAAAAAATTTGCTTAAAACAGGTCCTTGAGGTACGCCAAATTGTTTTCTAATACTTAGCCCGTGAAATGATATATTACAATCAAATGATGCTTTAGGCTTATTTTT
>JADANM010003353.1:2577221-2590437 GCA_026213755.1 Eurema hecabe
AAAAATAAGCCTAAAGCATCATTTGATTGTAATATATCATTTCACGGTCTAAGTATTAGAAAACAAATTGGCGTACCTCAAGGACCTGTTTTAAGCAAATTTTTATTTCTTATATATGATTTAAAACTATACGTTGAAGTACAGCACTTAAAGATAATAACGTTATGAAATAAAAGAGTACTCTCAATGCTTATCGATGCGATACAAGTCATATCTATATAATATAAATAAAACGAAGTTCAGTTACTTATACTTAGGAACACAGTAATGATAATTATATTTGCTTTGTAATTGTCTCATAGCTGGATAAATATTTATATAAAAAACTAAATAGGTTATACGCAGATTATGCCTGTCTCGAATTATAACTCTATACTGTATAATTATAGTGCATAGACATCGTGTTATTGTTAAGTTATAGCTAAATTTGATTTCTAGACAAATACTTATACATGATTAAGCAAAATATATAATAACCTCGGAGAATATCACGTCAAATAAAACAAAAATATTTATTACTAGCGAACCCTTGCCCACTTCGTTGGGCATAATGTTAACAATCCATTTTTTATATAGCCTATTACACTCAGCAATAATGTGGTGTTTCTATTGGTGAAATAATTTCTTAAAATCGATTCAGAAGATCCCGAGATTAACTCTTACAATTTAACAAACACACAAACTTTACTTCTTTATAATATTATATTTATTATATTTACTAAATATATATGTCCTGAAATACTGTGTAAAATATATACAAGGTAAAGCAAACCATTCCTATTAGAGAATGACGCGACCTCTTAAAACATTTTAATTTATCCTTGTAATCATGTAACAAGAATCACTCTGTAACTCACTGTAATATTGTACATAACAAAAACACCGCAAGAAAATCTTAATTACACATTGAAGTATTATGTTCGTCACGATATCAAAGTTCATTAACAATATTACATAGATACTATGCATTGTTATACATTTTATTACTAATAGAACAAAAATATCACCTACAAAACTTTTTTTTATAATTATTAAAAAACAAATGATAAATGTTTCTTTAAATGATAAGTTTTGTAACGGTGAAATTTAAATTAAATTTACCATAATTCGACCAGATTTATAGTATTATATAGTATTCTATTATAGTATTATATAGAGTCATTTCATAATTGAGAAAAATAATTTGGAAGAACAACCATTAAAAAAACAAAAAAGAATTATTATTTATGTCAACAAAACTTCTATAAGCAATCAAATATTAAAGATTCCACTCATCTCCTAATTTGTATTAATTATTCTAATTTATTATTCAAATAAACTTACCTTACGTAATCCAGTAACAATATGAACGAACAACTTTATAAATGGACACTTAAATATTTTGTGTTGATCTTGGGTTCACCATACAACACCAACACCTACAATAAAGTCGACAGTAACAATTATTGGTCGACGAATCCACTACTTGATCATGCCATCTCACTCTACTGGACATAAATCATAGTACATGTTTTTATTGACAGACAAATGAGTCATTACTCTGAACAAGTTTCGTGTAGACGATTTTAATATTACGCAATAGAGACCTCTTACACTCAGAAATATTTTTTTAAATAAAATCGATTTATGTGATAATTTGCCTCAAAGACATGCCGGTTATTTAAATTTCCAATTCAAAGTCAGTGCCATCTTTACTATATCAAATACTAGCTGTTGCCCGCGACTCCGTCCGCCTTTACTTTCATAAAAAAATTATTCCCCTGGAAACTGGATAAAAGTATCCTATGTCCTCCTCCTGGTTCTTAACTACATCCCCACCAATTTTCAGCCAAATCAGTTGAGCCGTTATCGAGTTATAAATGGAGTAACTAATACGACTTTCTTTTATATATATTTAGATAATATAGATTTGGTTAAAAATTTCGATTTAATACAAATTTCAAGTCTGTTAATGAGTGAAAATTAAATATAGTGTTCATTACTATAGCACGATAATAACTTTTACTCAGTACAAATAATATTTCGCCAAGTTCAAATATTTTATTACCCTGTTTAAAATATCCAGAAATTTTTAAGTGTTTCTAAACCAATGTGTATATTTAGATAAACCATGAATCTTTACAACTTCACAGTAATACTTTTTGTTTAAAAGGAATTAAAACGTTTTAAAAAATAATACTGAAAGAATTATTTCGTTGCAAACATTTGAGCTGAATCCAAACGCATGCACCGGGAGTATTTCCTACATAATATGTGACAATGAGCATGAAGGTCCTCCAAGAATTAACACAATTATGATAAAAACAATTATTTTTTTAGCAAATCGTAAATAATAATATGTATTTTCTTGCACTCGGCAATTTCTTTCTAGATTGAACTTTACGTACGATAAACGATCTTAATTATTATAATATTATTACAACCATATAGGTATAGTTAAGGTACCAGGGCATCATAAATGCACAGTATTAAGTATTCGTAAGAAGGAAAAATAAAGAGGGACAAAGAATAAAGAATAAATAAACATTTATGATTAAAATAATTTATTTTAACTTAAGTTAATTAATTAGTTAGTCTTCTTCGCACTTGGTGATTTCTTAAAAACTTTTCTATAAAGTTTTCGTAATAAGTAGAATACGATCGATAATAATATTAAAACAATGGCTAGAAGGTCCAAGTATAGTTTCTGGTACCAGGGCACCATGAGCGCGGGGGAGCGCAGGTGTAAAGCTCCTTGAGTTTTTACTACATGTTCTACCCAATGGACTAATTCTGCTCCCGGGGATACTGGACGGTCGTGGTATACAAGGGATAATTCTTTTGCTTTCGCTGTGTACCTAGAAATAAAAAAATAAATAATAAATAGCTTAGCAAGCCGGCTTTATCCTGGCTAAAACAGGAGCATAATTATAGTAGACACAGTTACCATATAACAAAACAGTAGGAAAAAAATGTACAACAAAGTTCGTTCCTCATTCCGACGCATACTAATTCATAATTTATAACGGAATGAACCATTTTTGACTTTAAAAGGTTGCAATATCAATGATGGTTCTATTGTTGGCTACTTTACAATTTATCCATAAATATTATAATCTAACGAATTTAATTAACATAGTAGAAAGTCGGTTTCTCCTGTTTGTCCCTATGTATGCTTAAATCGTTAAAATTATGCAACCTATTTTCATGTGGTTTTTTATCAGATAGATTGATTGATGAAGAGTAATGTTTATATGTATATTGTATAATCAATGATATCAAATTAAATAGATATGTTATAAGCGCAAATTTTGAAGACGCAAAAACATCCTAATTAGGATGCCTTACCTTTAGGCGATTGGTTGCCGGTGCATTCACGCGCAACTGACAAAACTAACTATCTCTTTTTTTCTTGTGGATTTTATCATTTATCTCTTTCTATCGTTTTGACTTGTCGCTGCCATGCGGAACACTTTTTTCGGTTGTTTTGTATGGGTATAACATATCTATTATATAATATCATTGTGTATAATATTAGTAATAGTTATTGATACTAGTTATTAATATTTATAAAATTTTATCACGAATGAGACAATTAAGATATTCAAGTAGCGTCAATTTTAGACTATATAATAATAAGATACATGATTTTAAAGTAAGCTATAATTTTCAATAATTGATGTGGAGTCGGAGTTGTTTACGTGACTTCTTTGCATAAACAATAAAGCTATAATAAACTTCGCCATTGATCGTGTTATATAAAAACGATGAGTTTATTGAAATATTAAACTAATGAGATGTATTTTTTTTATTCTATGAAGTGGTAAGACGGGCTAGACGCCCTCCTGACGTAAGAGAAACGCCAGCCCATAACCAATGTAGTGCTACCCAGAACTTTGCTCCGGGCAGGGCTCCCCACACACTTACGTCACACATTACATGTTTTTAATGATGGTGATAAAAATATCTTTTATTTTTTACCCGCTCTAACCCTAAATGACAGGTAATCCAAGTTTATCCCAGCTTTAATCCACCAAATTTCAACCCATGGGTTTCAGCACTTACTTTCGCATTTAAAATATAATTTTTGACGGTAAAGATTGTTTTTATTATAACCTAGATGGCCGAAGCCTTATACCCTAATTTTTTTGCTATAAACCATCCTCGTACATCCAGTAGTTCTAAAAAAAGAATAACGTAAATCGGTTCAGTTGTTATCGAGTTTCGCGCTAACCAACACATAATCCGATTCTTTTTTATATATATAAGGATGAAATCACAATACTTACTTGGGATCCTTCAAAATGCTATCAACTTGTGCTTTCAATTCTCCAGCCATAGAATAAGACAGAGTAACCTTTTTCGCGAAACCCTTGTTAACTGCTCTTTCGATATTTACAAATTGGTCTGCAAAAACTGGGATACCCACAATTGGTACGCCGTAATGGATGGCTTCCGTTGTTGATAGAAGGCCACCGTGAGTTATGAATAACACGCAATTCGGGTGAGCTAAGGGAAATAAAAATTGACTTTATACAAAAAATCACACTACAGGACGCTTACAAGAGCTTGTGTTATAGTAACTAGATAAAGGATAAATTGCATTATGTGATGTATATAATTTTCGTTAGCAAATAACTACCATACAACACATAGCATCAACCAGGTCCCAGAAAAATACAATGTAAATTACAAATTTATTGTTCCAATGTGGGGATCGAACCCCACAACCCTTGAAGCATACATTTCAGTTTTTATAGACGAAATAAAACATGTAGTCTGGTTTAAATATTTATCAGAAGAAGTAAAAGTTAAAATTCTATTATTCTTTTGTAATATATGAGATTCAAATTTATATAACGTTTGTAATATAATTATTTAATCTCATAAAAATGGGGTTTGTGGATCTTTTCTTTTAATTAAGTTGAAGTCAAGTAAAAATATAGTACAATCACGAATATTTTGATGAGTTACTGAAAAGTGACGGTGTAGACAACAATTTTTAGATCTACCTACTGAAAATATACTGAAAATAATGCTTCGTTATAGAAAGCAACATTATTATGTAACTTACCTAGAATACTCGGCTGTGGTGCCCATTGAACTATATGAATATTCTTAGGCTTATTCGGTATGTCTTCACCGAATTTCCATATAACAGTCTGCTTCAATTCTCCCAAAACTTTAACGATCCCTTCTTTTAACTCTTTTGGAAAGTTTTCACTCCTCAAGTTGGAGCCCATGCTGAAGTATATTACTCCATGTTTCGCGTTATCCATTATTGTTTTCAGATCCTTAAAATTATTTATAGTATTTATATCAGAGTCCCAACTTTATAATTTAATCGCAAAAGTTTGTGAATTTTGTATAGAAGCTCTTACACGCGAAACTGCTCCATGGATTTTTAAACATTTACAATTATAAAATGTATTAGAATAATACAATTTTATAGGACAAGAGCTCTGCGACTACGTTTATATACAAAGTATAAGATAGTTAAGTATATTACCCAAAATTTTTATCGTCATAAAAAGTTTGGTTGTAGATTTGTATGTGGGAATTCATCACTAAACCAAGAAACTTTGTATTACGTCACTACATCTGTAGTTATCTGTGGTTAGACACACGGGACGTTATATACCAAGAATTTCCCAAATAAAAGACCATTTAATTATTAGACTCACCTCAGGCAATGGTTTGACTTTATCATTGATATGATATCCTCCAATAGGTTTATAGTTCTGAGGCAATCTAATAGGTTCTCCCAAAGACACATGTGAGTTACCCAACATGAGGGAAGCATTATATCGCAAAGTTTCAAGGGACGGTATCGGCTTACTTTTATCCCGGATATGTGGAACGATGTACTCTTCATAGTACTGCTGTTCTATTCCGTAAAGTATCCTGGAAATAACTCTATTGTCTTCAGCCTTTAAGTACATGTTAATTGAAATATTTTACTTTTTCCGCCCTGTTTATATGCATTTAAGCAGGCATTTTGTAGGCACCGTAAGATGAGTAGCTTTGTCCATAAGTATAATTTGAAATTAGATATAAACTATTTTTGATAAATGTAATTGCTATTTAAGCAATCCATAAGTGAATGTTTTATCGTATGATTGCTTTGGAGTTGATAAAGCAATAAACTTAATTATATTGAATCTTGATGAGTCTTATTACTTTTTAGCTCTTATCGAAATGTCAAATTATTACAATTATCTTTATCTGAACCATTTAAAGTGTCAAAAAGATTTTTCTTACCAGTTCTGCAAATATTGTCCAAAAAGCTGGGTATAGAGTTCCTTGACTCGTCTCCAAAATGAGAATGGAGGAATATCGGAAGAAAGACATTCTGTGTTATAAGCTGGGTTTGGGACTTCATCTATTAGTTTGAGGACCATCCAATGAGGTTCTATGGACGAGAACCAGATGAAAGGGCAGTTGTAGATCGCTGGTAGTCTGTGGAGCGAATGTCGATATAAAATCGATATTATGAAGTATTATCTTCCAGGCAATCATAGTTAGTATTGGTTATACAGAGTTAAAGCCGTCTTAACCTGAAAGATCTGATGAAAAATTTTTACTTCTGCCGTTATTTATTTGATGTTTGATCTATGAAAAGATGTAGTGACCTTAACTATTGCGTCGAATTCTGAATCGCGCTTATGATATTTAATCGAAACTTAAGATACAAATAAATATAGCTAAAGTTTTACTATAGTCCCTATGTATGCTTAGATCTTTAAAACTACGCAACGGATTTTGATGCAGTTTTTAATAGATAGAGTGATTCCTTAGAAAGGTTTATGTTTATAATACATGCATAATATACTAGAGAAAGACTGATAAATTTAGAGGTTTCTAATGTGATGTCGTACATAAGGACTTTTTTTGCGCTTATATTGCAAAGGCTGGATAAACCTTACGAAAGTTAGAAAAAACTTAAAAAGTTCTACAAAAAGTCCGCGATAGTATATGTCTATCTCTTAGGGATAAATCACCATAACCATTTTTAATCCTTTACTAATAAATGGTTATTTACGAAGTGATTTTTAACTATACAGCATTAGTCCTTATCCAATTAAGTACCTTAAATAAATTGTGCATGTATATGCTTTTTACAGCATGCATATGCTTTTTACAGCATGTAATTTAAGTGAATTTTAAAATGCAGGGACGTAGTTGTTGCGGCGCCGCGGCGGTACCGACCGCGGGTTGACAAAAAAGCTGTGAACGTTGTTTATGAGGACATTCTGTAGTTGCACCCGTGCGAAGCAGGGGCGGGTCACTTGTTACTTATAACAAAGATCTTGCTAATAATTATGATTAAAAAAAATATTTAAGAAAGTTCGTTCTTGTTACATAAACATAACACAGTAATACAATTCTTACCCAGCATATATATCAGTGAACATCCATTCAGCAATAATAGCGTCGAATTGAACATTTTTATTTTTAAGTAAATTTTGTACGCCTTGCACCGATATTGCTTTTCTTCCATTCTCGACAAACATGAAAGATAATAAACTCAAGTCTTGTAGATTAAAATTTTTCTCCATTATAAATTCTATGCTGGTCATTTGCTCTGTAAGGTTTAAGTTTCAAATTATTATCTACGTACAGTGTACACTGTAAAATATAGGTGTGAATTTACTTTATTTTTTTACGAGTCCATTTATTGTAATGAGGTTTTTAGCGACGAACAGAAGATTCCTATGATCGTAAGCGACTACCGTCCATGAACAGTCGCTAAGCTAGATGCCTCATGACTTTACGACATTTAAAATAAGAAAAAGTTATGGCAAAAAGGAATAAATCTGTACTAATATATAAAGCTGAAGAGTTTGTTTGTTTGCTTAAACGCGCTAATCTCAGGAACAACTGGTTCGAATTGAAAAATTATTTTTTATTGAATAGACAATTTATCGAGGAAGGCTTTAGGCTACATAACATCACGCTGCGACTAATAGGAGCGAAGAAAAAATGGAAACACAAATCAACGGGGAGAAGTCGCGAACAACAGCTAGTAACAGGATTAATGAAAGAGAGGAAGGAATGGGTCTCTGGTGCTTACGGAACAAAAAGCCATGACATCTCTGATGAGATGCAATATTTTTCATTTATCAGTTTAGATTTATTCATCTTCCTCATTTATAGACCAGCAACGCATTCAAAAAGATTTTTTATAAGCAGCCATTTGACCACAGAGATCTTAAGCAGACATGACACCACTTCGTGCTATTATTCTCCGGGACGCCATGGCGGCGCAACCAGTTGTTGCTATCAACATAATGTAAACTCTGGGCACCCTCATAGAAACGAGGTGAGTAGCTCTCTATAGAGATGTATACATTTTCTTCCTCTCCTTCATTAATCCTGTTACTAGCTGTTGTTCGCGACTTCTCCCCGTTGATTTGTGTTTCCATTTTTTCTTCGCTCCTATTAGTCACAGCGTGATGTTATGTGGCCTAAAAACTTCCACGATAAATTGCCTATTTAATAAAAAAAGAATTTTTCAATTCGAACCAGTAGTTCCTGAGATTAGCGCTAAGTGGTATCATGTCTGCCTAAGATCTATGAGTGATTCTCGATGGGTGAATGTGGTCGCTTAATCTAGGCCAAAGTCCTGCTTAGTTACTTTAAAAAAAAATATAATTAGAGATTATTACCTTTGACGATGCCTTTATTTTCACTGGCATGTAGGATTGTGAGATTTTCGTGTTTTATATTGTCTAAATAGGCCGTTATATATGTCACCTGAAAATGTAGAAATTAAGCATACCTACATTATACAATTCATAATTATAGGATTGTTTCTTTGTTTATTTGCACCAAGCAGCATAATAACTAAACCGATTTTAACCACTACACTAAAAGAAAATATAATAAAATAAGTAAATGAGAATAGGTCATTAAATTATTAATTGCATTGTCTAACGACTCTTTATTAGACAAAGCTGAGATTTATAACCCGATTAAGTATATTAATAATATAAGAAAATAAAGTTTATTACGTTATTCCCTGGATTCGTTTTTTACTAACAAAGTAGGTATATTAAAAACACTAGCGACACGCCAGGCTTTGCACGCATATATCATACAAAATATAAACCTTCATCTTGAATCACTCTATTCATCTATCAAAAAACCGCGTGAGAATAGGTTGCGTAGTTTTAAATTGAAGCTTTCATAGGGATATATAGACAGAGAAAGCGACTTTGTTTTCAACCGACTTCGAAAAAAGGAGGAGGTTCTCAATTCGACCCGTAGGTATGTGTTTTTTCTATGTTTGTTACGCGATAGCACCGCCAATTATAAACCGATTTGAACAAATCTTTTTTTCGGCGTATAGGTAATACATTAAGGGTATACGCCGTATATTATATTTAAATGGGACCATTTAAATTTAGTAATAAAAAAACAACCCCCAAAGGTGGAAAACGCAACATCTGCGCCGATTAATTATAAACCAATTTGAGCGATTATCTTTTTATTGAATAGGTATTATCATGAAGACGGTTTTATTTTTTTTTAAGTTAATTGTTCTTCTTTTATACTGTGTAGTGTAACACCAAACCCAAAAACATTTTAATACAGAATAAACTCTACAGACTGTTACCTTGTGCCCAGCATTAGTAAGGTGTCTAACGATTCCGTCTCCAAGAATAGCATGGCTCCTCCCAGCCAGGGGACTGATCACCAAGATATTATACGGCTCACAGCTACACAACATCAGAAATAAACACAACACACTGAGTATATGCGACGCCATTTTCTGAAAAGGAAATTCATTTGTTTATTTATAAGTCTCTTCTTAACGGGTTATGGATCCATCCTGTTAAGGACATCGCGTCCTCCTCGGGAGAGAATGAGGCAGTTCTGTAAGTGTCGCCTTTAAAGGCCATACCGAGTTTATTTATAAGTCCTAACTTATTAAAAAGTATGGATACGAGTATTTAGCAAAAATTTTAAACAAATATTCATCTGATGAAATATTTTTATGTTTAGATGATTTTATAATACCAAATGGTTTTCATAAATTATCACAATATGTTCCTATTGTGCTACATCCAAATAAATAATAAATAATTAACTAATTTGATCCCTCATCTATTAAGTACAATAGATATATTAATTAATTATACTAATTATAATTTGTCAAATGTATGTATTTAAATATCCAAATTGTTACCTTAATTAACATAATAGGCTCAGTCGCCATTTATTGAATTCAACATTACAAACAATTTTTTTTTATTAAATTGATTTTATCTGACTTCAAAAGAAAGTTACGATAAGATGAATAAACGTCCTCTTGTTTCAATATTTAAAAAAAACTTTGCTAAGAAAATTATACAAATTATAATGAAACTATTGTCGCCGTACTCGTAAAGGGATATTAAATAACATATATAAATATTCACAGACGCAATGTAATACTTGAAAAATAAACCTAAGTGTTTAATAAACAGTTAAGTGATAAACAAGTATACACGATCTTAGACAAGATATAATATTAGCTATTCTAATATATATCATAGTATTTATATATACTATGTTAATAGATAAATAATCAATTGAATAAAAAACGTTCAACAAATCACCTTGTTTTTATTTACTATTTTTCTCGTTTTATTAATGCCGTCCAAGGCCGTTTTCGCGACGAAAAAAATGCCGGGCAGTTTTTCTCGCATAATTTATTTTCCCATAGGGAACAGTAGTTCAATATAAGACGTCTCATTATTTAATCATTTATATTAAATAATGAACTAAACGAATTTATAAATTATGTCAAAATCAAAACGTTCAATTAAACATTTGAAAAAAGAAGAAGTTTTGAAAAACTTTTAAACTTAACGATATTTATTTTTTTTATTTTTAACGTAAATTATATTTAAATATTTCACCGAAGTACATACTACCAAATGTAGAATTAAATATACTTATATTTTGTAATAAAAAAAGATTTATACTAAATTATTTTTGAAAAATAATTTTCACAAATTCTGTTAACAAACAATTTGCATACTATTATCTATACTTACATAATATTGCAGATGAGCTAATTGACAATTTATATAATATCACAATATAGTACTTATAATGCACTAATCACATTCAATTAATACACACAGAATAATCGTGCTAAATATAATTTAGTCCTATTAAACACGACTTCCCATCACCACATTTCGAACACATATGATCTTAGCCAAACTGGAAATAGCTTTTTACGTTTTTAAATTCGGCCAGTATCGTTCGTAACAGATAATAATAAAATAAATCAGAACAGCGGTTGACGCAATTATAAGATGTTGGCGCGAAAATGCGCGCTCTTTTATAGTCTATACCTGTGTGTATTTAAGGATTATAATGTCTATGCTTCTGGATTATTTTAAGTACGATAATAGAATGAATAAAATTATTTTACTAGTATCATTCGGTATTCATCACACATCATCCATCATAATTTCTTAATCTAATATTAGGATAGAATGCCTAAATATGTCATAATTTTTTTCAGTTGTTTCTTCATTAAGTTATCATAGTCTGTCCAATTAAATCCGTAGACTTATTATTGTTTTATTCTTAAACAGTCTATCCAATAAATATTAAATGCGTATAGTTTTTTGTAAAAAATGTAACTCATTTTTTCCCTATAATACATAACATTTTTAAAAGTAGTAAAGGCAAATCAACCAAAAAAAGGGTTCCGCTTAGTAGCGGAAGCACACATGCATACAAGTCGAAATAAAATAAAAGTGATAAATAGTAAAACCAACGAGAAAAAAAGAGATAGTTAGTTTTGTCAATTGCGTCTGAAAGCACCGGCAACTATCACCTAAATGTAAGACGTCCTAATTAGGATGTGTATGCGTCTTCAAAAATTTGCGCTTCTAACATATCTATTTAATATAATATCATTGCATATAGGTATATAATATTATACAATAATAATATATATTTATTCCAATTATGATAGCACAGATATCACGCATAGATAATAAAGAACGATTACATTTGCACCATATTTCATAACTGAAAAGGTCTGTGACAGATAGCATAATTAATATAATTTAATTATTATTGTTTAAGATATAGATTACGCCAATAATTTAAAATATTTGCACTTTACAGTTATTTAAGTAATTTATAAAAAATAGTCATTTTAATGTTATTAAGATCCTCTATGAGATTTTAATTTATAGAATATATTATCTGGTTTTCTGACCTTACCTACAAACGTATTTTTAAATATAGCCCAATAGGGCTAAATTTTAGTTATTACTGAGAGCTTTGAAAGGTACCATTCAATTTTTAGAAATATAATCCGATAGCGTAATAAGCAAAAGGACGTCACGTATTTTTAACAAACGAAATGTGGACGATATATTAGCCCCCAATATTATTCTCTGCATCAAAACTCTTAATGGGGTTCACGGAATACATCTACCTACCAAATTTTAACAGTATAGCTGTTATAATTTCGGTAAAACATGGCTGTGACATATGGAAGGCAAGAAAACAGATAGACGACGAATCTAAAAGGGTTTCGTTTTTCGCTATTTGGTTGCGGAACCCTAAAAATGAAGCACCGAAATTTACGTGAAGTAATTATTTTGTGAGCTTTAAAGCGTCTGTAAAGCAATACAGCGACGGAAAGTGTCTGGGAGTATTGGCGACTTATTTTTGAGGGTATTGCCTAAAATATATGTGAAAATCAGCCATTAAATTTACGTGAGGTGAGTAATGTTTTTATGTACCTATCTTAATTACCTGATATCTGATAATTGGCTGTCTGAGCAAGCTAGCTGGTAGGCTTGCGTTCTTAGTACATACTAACACCACTTAATCGTCCACATTTCGTCCTGGTGGCCCTGGGATCATAAAATAACATTATAAATTGTTATGAAATTTAATACTCAGTACGTAGTACTTTACAGTTAATAAACTGACTAAATTTTAAGGAAACGATGTCTGTTTTGATTATGTATTACCATAATATCTGTTTTAATTAGCACCTACACGTACAGTCGAATACAAAAGTATGTTAGGTTTAAAGCATATTTTATTCTCATTTTTTCATTTTAATGTACTCGTAAATTGTATGAATAAATACATTTTGATTTTAACTTTGACTCTGACTACGATGTTAACAGTGATTTTAGTGACTATGATGTTGATTTTAATATTAACTCTGATTATAACTTTATCCTATATTTAGTGACTATGATGG
>JADANM010003353.1:2606078-2633747 GCA_026213755.1 Eurema hecabe
CCGAATGGCTTGGATCACGTACAACCGATCACGCAGGGAGGTCTGTTCACGATTTCGCTCTTGCCTATGGTTTGACACAGTTGGTTTCCTCGCCTACGAGGGTTCCTGACGTGGAAGACCATCAGCCTTCACTGTTGGACCTTCTGCTGACCTCCCATCCGGATGGCTACGAGGTGAACGTCGATGCTCCCATCGGCTCTTCCGATCATTGCCTAGTCCGGAGCTCAGTGCCGGTAACACTCACCCAAAAGCCGCGCTATGCTGGCAGCCGTCGTGTGTGGCACTACAGGTCAGCAGATTGGGACGGGATGCGGTCTTTCTTTGCATCCTACCCATGGAACGGAGTTTGTTTCGCGATGGATGACCTTGATGCTTGCGCCGACTCAGTCGCCGACGTCGTGCTTCAGGGCATGGAATTATTTATCCCTAGCTCTGTGGTACCTATCGGTGGCAAGTCCCAGCCCTGGTTTGATCAGTCCTGCAGACTGGCGTCACGCCGAAAGCAAGATTGTTATCGAACCTGGGCCAGCGCGGTTAAATCCAAGAGTCCAAACACAAGTATCCTTAAAAAAGAATACAACTTCGCCTCCAGGTCCTTCAAAAGAGTAATTGCTAAGGCGAAATCTGAGTACATTGCTAGGCTTGGCGAAAAACTTGCCCGTCTTCCTTCCGGAACTCGTACCTTTTGGGCACTCGCTAAGTCAGTGCAGGGGAATTTCTGTAAGCCATCTCTTCCATCCTTGCGCATGGAGAATGACTCGTTGGCCCACACGGCAAAGGAAAAAGCCGACCTTCTTGGCTCTCTGTTTGCCGCCAACTCGACCTTGGATGATAAGGACAACATACCGCCTACCATCTCGCGGTCTGAGAGCTTTATGCCCGAAATAAGCTTTACCCAGCGCACTGTACGTAAAGCTTTGTTCTCCTTAGACATTCATAAGTCCAGTGGCCCCGACGGTATTCCTCCTCTTGTGCTGAGGACATGTGCTCCGGAGTTGGCACCGGTTCTTACGCGACTTTTCCGGCTCTCCTACTTCACAGGCGTTGTCCCGAAATCTTGGAAGACAGCTCTTGTCCACCCGATCCCTAAAAAGGGTGATCGCTCAGATCCGTCCAATTATAGACCTATTGCCATCACTTCCTTGCTCTCCAAAGTAATGGAGTCGGTTATCAACCGCCAGCTCCTTGGGTATCTTGAAGATCACCAGCTGATAAGTGACCGCCAATATGGCTTTCGTCACGGTCGATCGGCTGGTGATCTTTTAGTTTACTTAACTCATAAATGGGCTGCAGCTGTTGAGAGTAAGGGTGAGGCTTTAGCCGTAAGCTTGGACATAGCGAAAGCCTTCGATCGAGTTTGGCACAAAGCGCTTCTCTCGAAGCTTCCTTCCTACGGGCTTCCCGCGAAATTGTGCCAGTGGGTAACCAGTTTTCTTGCGGAGCGATGCATTAAGGTCGTTGTCGACGGATTTTGCTCTGATTCCAAACCCGTGAATGCTGGTGTCCCTCAAGGCTGCGTCTTGTCTCCCACTCTGTTCCTTCTGCATATCAATGACATCCTGCAATTTGGCAGTATTCATTGCTATGCAGATGACAGTACTGGTGATGCATTATATACCGGCCGACGCACTCTTTCCCGGGATCACGTCACTGAGAGTCGGAACGAACTTGTGTCTCAAATCGAACTCTTGCTTGATAAAGTCTCGACTTGGGGTCGGACTAATTTAGTCGAATTTAACCCCAAGAAGACACAGGTCTGCGCGTTTACCGCGAAGAAAACACCCTTTGTCGTATCCCCTCGGTTTGAGAATACTCCCCTTGGTACCACAGCCAGTATCGGTATTTTGGGCGTCAACATCTCGAGCGATGTTCAATTTCGAGGTCATTTGGAAGGTAAGGCCAAGCTGGCCTCACAAAAGCTCGGCGTGCTCCAGAGAGCAAAACAGTATTTCTCGCCCAAACATCGCCTCATGCTTTACAAAGCGCAAGTGAGGCCACACATGGAATACTGCTCTCATCTCTGGGCCGGAGCCCCTCAGTACCAGCTCCTTCCATTTGACCGCCTTCAACATCGAGCGTCTCGAATGATTGACAGTACCGACCTTACTGATCGGCTTGATTCCCTGGCACTGCGAAGAGATGTCGCGTCTTTAAGCGTTTTCTACCGCATGTATCATGGGGAGTGCTCAGAGGAGTTGTTCGGTTTGATACCTGCCGCTGATTTCCACCACCGCACTGCACGCCACAGGTTACAATACCATCCTCACCACCTTGACAGCTGGCAGTCAAGTACAGTGCGTTTTCGTAGGAACTTTTTGCCACGCACGACCACCTTGTGGAATCAGCTTCCTCATGCAGTGTTCCCGAACAAATACGACTTGGGGACCTTCAAAAAAAGAGCGTACCTATCCTTAAGAGGCCGGCAACACACTCGTGACATCACGAGTGCTCATGGGCGGCGCTGATCACTTTCCATCAGGTGACGCGCCAGTTCGTTTGCCCCCTATTATATTAAAAAAAAAAAAAAAACGTATACTGTGGTCCAGTATTCTGAGTTTATGAGTTATTAGTGACGTTCGTTCGGCGATAAATAAATTTTCAAAATTAATAATTAATTATAATATGTATCAATCTTTTTAAAGGAGAAAGTATTCGTAAGTGTTAAGTAATTTATGTTAAAAGGTTAATTTCAATAATATGAAACATGAACCAATCATTATGACACCGCTGCGACTTGCGAAGTAGGACCATGGAACACCATAGCGATTAATGCCGGAATACTGAAACGCAACTTAAATTTAAGTACAACTTAAACCGGTCCGATTTGACAGTTCCCCATACAATTCTGTCAAAATTACGAGACTTAGGGCGTGCTTAAATTTAATTTGCGTATGAGTATTTGGCCGTTGTCGGTAAAATTCTGACATAATCCTAAATAATGATTATTGAGTGAATGAGAGATTACTGTTTAAAGTGTTATTTCTAAAATTATTTTTTTATTATTACCTAACATTTATTTCCAAGGTCGTATAGCTTATATATAGCATACCTATTATATCATTAGCATACATGGTAACATTTTGTAATATAACGATGACTCAACATTTTTAACAACCAGTCATTTTGTTAATGAACTTAAAATGATCCTGGAGTTTTTGTTTTATAAGTTATACTTTAGTATTGTTAAAAATAATTCATACTGATATTATAAATGATCTGTTTGTCTTTCCATCACGCTAAAACTACTGAATCGATTTGAACGAAATTTGGTACACAGATGGTTTAGAGCCTGAGAAAGAACATAGGCTTATACTTTTTAACTGAAAAAGTGTTAAAGGGGAAGGGTTTATAGGACAGTCCGCGCGGACGGAGTCGCGGGAAGCAGCTAGTATTTTAATAAAAACAAAACACTTAACTTGTTCTATAGCATTTAATAATATATAGCAAACAGTTCTTGTTTACTTGACATTCATAGTTTAAAAAACGTATTCGCAGTCCGTTTTTCATTATTATGTATTTGCTTTAGACACATTTAAACTTTAAACTACGCAACAGAATTTTAGGCGGCGTTTTTTAAGTAGAAACAGTTATTCAAGACGGCGCTTAGCATGTACCTATATACATGTTAAATATATGACCATGAAGTCAGGGTCGTTTGAAAATTATCATAAATTATACTTACTATAAAATACAAGACGTAGAATTTTTTTACTTAAATAGGTATAGTACGCGTCACGAATCTTTAGCGCTGAACGAAACCTGCGCAGAAGTCAAAAATAAGGTATCGAGGAAGCGGCCCGGAACGCGTGATCGTCGAGTGCGCGAGCGTTGATTGGTTGTCCCAGTCATGTTGTCTTTCTCGCACTAATACGTCAATTACGAGCGCAATTCTACCGATGCGCAGCTATTCTCGTCAATCGCTAAACATAAATGACGCGTACTATATTTACTTAGTAACGCAGAGTAAGTGTATGTAGACTTTTATAGAGACATTCATTTTAGTAAATCTGATAGTTACATTGGCATGATCTCTTGCTTCCTAGCTTATTTTTTCACTCAACGTTTAGAAACTTAATAGTGGATATTTAGTTTCATTCGGGTGTTGAATATTATATATTCAACACCCGAATGAAACTCTCCGACAAGACAGTGGAACGAACTGCTTGAAAACGTCTTCATTGACGGATAAAATATGAATGCGAAACAAGCCAAACAATAAGATAAAAATAAAAACCGTTAAGTGCGAGTCAGACTCGAGAACGAAGGGTTCCGTACTATGTATAATATGTAAATATATAACTAAATATTGTGTGAATATTTTAACCTCTAGTCGTGATCATTATCGAGCTTAAACTCGAATAAAAAACACGTTTACAATTATTGGTGAAAATATACTATTGTTTTTTTTTTTTTATTTTTTTATATATTGTAAGATTGATAGCTCTGCGTTGCTATGTTCTCCAAGGTGGAAGACGCTGGATGCAGGTCGCCTCCAAACGGTATTTGTGGTGAAGGATCCAAGGGGGAGGTCTGTGTCCAGCGGAAGACGTCCTTTGGCTGAGACGACTATTTTCTTAGCAAGGTGAATATTTTTTTATATATCATAACTCCATATGACTTAGAGGATTAGTTGCTTTGTGCGGAGAATATAAAAGTCAGTAGTATGTATAATATGTTGTATTAAAAGCAAATTTTATATAATTATTTATTTATTATTATTTATTTATTATCTAAAACCATACAAACATGACAGTTATGAACTTAAAATACGTTATGACAAGAAACTTGTAATATACGATTTAGTCGCGTTCCAAGGAATGTTTATAAACTTGCAAAACTGGACTGCTTCTAAGAAATATATTCAGGATACGTTTAAAGATTGTTCGGTGAAATTTAATGTGGCCTTGGTGGAATCATGATGAAAATCTGGTATCATACAACACTTTAACATTGTCAATTGTTATAATCGCCTGATAGTAATAAATCTCTTCCGCCTGTAAACAGTCGGGAAGCAAGGATTCTCCTGAATGCATTGCTAGTCATTTAATAGAAGGTCATAGTAATGAAAAATATCAATATCAATTACAAAAGATTGCAACATCTCATCTCATGTCATCAGTAGTTTTCCGTCCACTGTTGGACACAAAGGCCTCTCCAATTGGTGTTCAGCACACTCATGTGTTGGAGGTTTATAGAATATTCGGACCGCGTCGGCTACACGGGTTGGTCCAGGGTCTTTCTCTTGCACTCTAGTGCTATCTACTATGATATCATCAGATTTGGTATATCATCATCGTTAGCCACTTTGTCGCCTCCCACGACTCCCTGAGACGATGATGGGGGTGGTGACATTTGTGTTCTTATGCTGTAACCACACGGTAACTTTTTTACTATTGTACTTATATTACTTACTTATTTTAAATTTATTATATTTAAGAAGGCTTTTAGCCATATTTAATGTGTATTGAAAGACACACATCATTAGTTATTAGCGATATAAACATTGTTTTTAAATTATTTTTTTATAAAAACCATGAGATTTATTTAAATGTAATTTTTCCGTCGCACCACTACGCATCCACCTTAACCATATAGAGACGGATTCATATATGACAAAATAGTCTAATCAGCAAACAATATTTAAAATATTTGTATAGAATAAGACCGACTTATACCACCTTCTTACAGAAAATAGACCATCAAAATAAGTAATTGTATTCTGTCAGACGAGGCCTACTGGACTAGAAGGCAGCAACCAATCTACACTGCTCGTTCCCTTCAACCAATCCAAGAGGATTGTTTGAAACGACCCATCCTCCCTTTAATTCTATAGCACGACAATTATTCTTCTATAGATTACAATTCATTTTAATACGGGCTTTATAGCAAAGTTCCGGGTAGCACTGCATTGGCTATGGGCTGGCGTTACTCTTACCATCAGGAGTACGTCCAGCTCGTCTCCCCTCTTCGTATTATAAAAAAAAAAAAATAAAAAAAATACGTCTGCTAAAGTAAACGAAAATATGATCAAGTAAGCATAGAGTAACGAAACGTCTGCAATGGATATAGTATAAGATTATCTATATATATATATCAAAATTATTCTATCCTAATCTATTAACAAAATATATAAAGTCAATGTTAATAACAGTGACATAAACTACACTATATTATATCACTATGTTAAAATATAAATTATAAAAATAAACTATTTCGAACAAAAATGAACTAGCAAAAAACAACTCTAAATACTTATACTTAAAGGAGACTTAATTAAAAACAGCGATTAAGCATGACTCTGTAAATTTTAATTATCTGATAATGACGATATAAATATTTATACAAGAATTTTGGTTCCCAATAAAATAGAGGGATATATGAAGATAAACTTGTCGTGTTGTCTGATTCATTTCAAATAAATGCTATTACAGATATAGCAAAAAATACAATTGATTCAAAGTGAATAAGTGTTTTCTTAGCAAGGTGACTATTCTTTTTCTTTTGAGAAACATACAAACAAGTGACGTGATTAATCAATTGTTTTTTACGTAAAAGAAATATTTTGTCATAAGTATATCGTATAAGCTACACCTACTCTTTTTTACCTGCATCCTTGTACTTCAAGAAATAATATTATCGAAATTGGTTCAGCTGTTATCAAGTATTGCACTTATCAACACATTTCAATGTTATAAGTATAATCTAAGATCAAAATATACTTATGACAAGACTAAAATATTTTTGTGAAGTAATGACATTTTCATACTGAGTTTATACTTATAGGTACTTTTATTGCTGACATTCCCAGTTTTTCAATTACAGAGCATAGTGCGATATTTCGGTCAATGTCAAATTAAAAAAAAAACACTTGTTAATTTTCTGGCACTGCACATATAAGTACACGCATCCAGCGAAAGCACTACTTAGTACTTTTGAGAGTTCTCGATATATGAATGAAGAAATATGTAATAAAAACGTTAAGCATTATTCCGCATAATGCTAATAATGCTAAAATTGAAAAATTAGGTGTGTGTAGCATAAATTTTACCTACTCACTATTATTTCATTCACGTTAAGTGATCCTGACAAGATATTTTTTCGATATGACTAAAAATATTCACGCTCAAAGCGCCTTGTTGTTTCTAAAAGTCATTTCAAAAGTGGCTCAGTATATCTTGCGATAACCCTCAACAAGTTCACAGTTTCATACACTCACCTATTTAACATTTTGGTATTATAGATAACAAATAATTGAATGAATGAAATGTTTATTACAACCAATATACCTAACAAGAACACGTTTAAAATTATTTATTACTAGCTGTTGCTCGCGACTTTGTACCCGTTGATTAGTTTTTCCATTATTTCTTCGCTCCTATTAGTCGCAGCGTGATGTTATGTAGCCTAAAGCCTTCCTTGATAAATGGTCAATTCAATAAAAAAAGAATTTTTCAATTCGAACCAGAAGATCCTGAGATTAGCGCGTTCAAACAAACAAACAAACTTTTCAGCTTTATATATTAGTATAGATAAGCCGACTTCATAATAACTGAAATTAAACTTTATTTAGAAGACTATACTATTTACGCTGAGTATTTTCCCCTTCGTTTAGAATGAAAATGATTGAAAAAAATAGATTGTTATTCCTTAAAACCTAAATAGAAACATTGTAAACAGAAAATCACCTAATTAAAACTACAAAACAAAACAAAACATGGCGTATACACTGTAGGTGGTATCGTTCAAACTAGAATTATTCATAAAAACTTAACTTATTCCCAAAATTTAAGTACACCTTAAATCAATAGGTTTTCCTTTTAAATATTATTACTCAGAAGTTTTTTACTTAATAGCTTTGATAAAAGAAACGAATGAGTTTTGTATTTAATAAAATAGTTCAGAATCTGGAAACTGTTTATTTTTATGTTAAAACCTGTAGTCATTCGCAATGTTAAACGCCTTATGAGTTAATGGCCACCTCTTAAATAAGGAATAGGCTAATAATCTTGTATTTGTTTTACTAATAAACCATTTGAAGCAAGGAGGTTGGATGTTGTCCTACACATCATTCAAAATCATACAAACCTGATGAGATACTTCTTTTGTTTACAGATGTGGAAACTGCATACAATAGCGTTATTAGTAATTGTACTCGCTGGTTACTCTGAGGCACATAATGTATTAGTGATAAGCCCTTTACCGGGTAAAAGCCATTCAATTCTTGGTGAAGGCTTAGCACTAGCATTGTTAGAAGCAGGACATCAGGTTAGTATGAGTTTTCCGATTTTATTATAATTCTACAAACATTCCTTATGAAATTTTTATTTTACCTTTCCATAAGAATATATTATTAAGACTTTACTAAGTCCAAGTATATGAATTGTTTTGCATTTTTCTTTATATAGTCACGAGCTGTTGCTCACGACTTCGTCCCCGTTGATTTGTTTTTCCATTATTTCTTCGCTCTTATTAGTCGCAGCGTGATGTTATGTAGCCTAAAGCCTTCCTTGATAAATTGTCTATTCAATAAAAAATAATTTTTCAATTCGAACCAGTAGTTCCTGAGATTAGCGCGTTCAAACAAACAAACAAACTCTTCAGGTTTATATATTAGTATAGATACTACAATAAATTATCACATTAAATTTACAGGTTACCTACATAACGTGTTTTCCACTGAAACCCCACCCAAACCTTAGAACGATTGATGTCAGTGAAATTAAATCAAAAATTTTCATGGGTATGTTTCTTTTTTTATTTATAATCCTCAAAATTATATGATTATATTGTAATGTAACCATTAATTATTTGTATAAGTAATTGTCATTGATAAATTAAACATTTTAATAACAAATATTTTAAATTTATTTCCAAGTCTTTGTAATGCCTATAAACATGAATTAATATAGTCAAAACATTTTAAAAAGGAACCCAAAACCTTAAGAAAAATTTGTGCCAAAACTTGTATTGTATCGGAAATATTTTCAGACGATATTGTCAACTTAAAAGATATAATGGACCAGAAAAGTAAGGCGACCGACTTCGTAGCGATTCAGAAAATGATATTAGATATGCACAGCTGGATTGCTTCTAACAAAAATGTTCAGGATATGTTAAAGGATCCGACCTTGAAAATCGATGTGGTTATAGCCGAATGGCTACTGACTGAAATATACTCTGGGTAAGCAGAACAAGGCTCATATAATTTTAAAATCCACAATTGAGAACTACAATTTTTGAAAAAAACTTGATTCCTGATCGCCTCATGATACAATATTGCCTCCGCCTATGAACACACTCAAGGCAAGCGTCCTCCTAAATACTTTGGTGGTCATTTGTAAAAAGGGGACACAAAAATGACCACTGACAAAGATAGGATTTGAATAAAGGAAGATAAGGGAAATATGAGTGAGTCACTCGCCACATACAAACTTAACGCAATAACACTTGTAGCTTAGTGCAAAGGCAACGTGCATCTATAGATAAATGAAGATAAATATCGTGACTTAATGCTCAAAGTCGTGGTTCTACAACACATGAATTCGTCAAATGCTTTATTACGTAATGCTATCAAATATTTAAGATATAATTAAAATTATCGACGATGAATATGCAAAAAAATGGCGTAACTTGTCTGCCGTATTTAAGATTAGATAAAACCCAATTTTCAATCATACGAATGCTCCTTTAATACTATTTTTATTATTACTACTGTAAATAAAAAGTCTTTAAATTATTCGTAATAATTTAGTATTTCTATTTGTATCTTGCATGAGATAAAATGCACCCTTATATTAAAAGATTTTTTTTTGTCTTAATGCACATTTATTTTTACTAGCCTATTATTTATTACACCCAAAATGTCTTTTCCAGATTTGCCGCAGTCTACAAATGTCCTCTTATATGGTTTTCTACAGTGGAGCCTCACTGGAAGATACTAGAGTTAATTGATGAATCTTTAAATCCTGCGTACAATACTGACACGTTTTCCAACAATTCACCACCTTTGAATTTCATACAACGAGTAAACGAATTGGGCACACAGTTTTTTGGACGTGTTATATCTTAGTAAGCCATTTTCTATGACAGACAACTGTGTAGGAGTTCAACAGTCGCAAAGCTAATCGAATCAAATATCCATCCTTTATCATAGGTTAAACTATGATATCCTGTGTGATATTCTAAATATTCATACTCCTAATGATGTAATGTTTATTTCACGACCCTTTTAGCATGTTCAAAAACCAAGAAGAAAAAATCTACAACGAAAATTTTGGACCGTACATGGACAAGATAATTCCGCTATCAGAAATGAAATATAATGCGTCTTTGATCTTGGGAAACTCCCACGTATCAATGGGCGATGCAGTGAGGCTGCCGCAAAACTATAAGAGTATCGGAGGCTTTCATATCGACAGAGTCGTGAAGCCATTACCGGAGGTAGATATCTCTTGGATAACCTTTAATTATAGATGTTTGATTTTAAGTTTCCTTTTTTTAACTTTGCCTCTATTCATAAGCGGAGATGGTCATTTACCAGGCCAGCCTTTTGCTGAAAAGTACACAATTCACATAAATAAAGTAAAAATAATTCCTTTTTCAGAATATCAAAAGCATCATGGATTATGCAAAGGATGGAGTCATTTACTTCAGCATGGGATCAAATTTCAAAAGCAAACATTTCCCTGAAGAAATGAAGAGAGACTTACTGAAAATGTTCGCTGAACTAAAACAGACTGTCTTGTGGAAATTTGAGGAGAACCTTCCCAATTTGCCCGAAAACGTGCATATTTTGAATTGGGCTCCACAGCAAAGCATTTTAGGTTCGTCGTTTATTCAAAACAAATGTTATTATAATTTTAAATATTTTGGCTTTGTAGGAAAGTTTTCGCTATCACTTTGGCCCTGGGTTTTCAACACAATATTTTTAATATATATTTAATGTATCTCATACTTCATACTTAAATGCAATGAAAGGTTTTTAAGAGTAGGGATAGCACTGCTGACTTCAGTAATTTTGCTAACGTTTTTTGTTTTCATTTGGTCACTGTGTGACATTTTTTATATGTTCCTTTCAGCTCATCCAAATTGCGTAATGTTCTCACGGTGGTCTCCTTTCGACAACTGAAGCAATACATTTCGGTGTACCTGTGATCGGTATACCAGTGTCTGCGGACCAGTTCATCAATGTTAATAGAGCTGTTAATAAGGGTTTCGCTTTAAGAGTGGATCTGTCTTACACAATGGTGGATAAAATCAAGGCTGCTATTGAAAAAATATCCAGCGACTCAACGTAAGTTTTTTAAAAGAAATGTTTGTAAAATGCACACAAACCCTAATCGTAAATACTAAATATACTTTTAATACCAACACATGGACGACTATTGATGCACGTCCGCACACTACGGCTGTCGACAGTCGAGTGCCCTCTTACCATTGTACTTCAGTACCCATTACGCAACAATGTTAGTGAACAGCATCATACAGCTCTGGTGCTTATATACATTCCAAGTATTTAACAATAGCTGTTGCCCGCGTCTTCGTTTCCGTTGATTTATTTTTCCATTATTTCTTCGCTCCTATTACTCGCAGCATGATGTTACGTAGTCTAAAGCCTTACTCGATAAATTTTCTATTCAATAAAAAAATAATTTTTCAATTTGAACCAGTAGTTCCTTAGATTAGCGCGGTCAAACAAACAAACAAACTCTTCAGCTTTATATATTAGTATAGAGTATAGATAGATGATATTTAATAAAATTTTGAATTCATATTTCATATACACATATATACAGTAACAGCAAGAAAATACAATTTTCAAGAGCGGTGTTCGACACACATATTGCTAATAGGAAATAAGCTTAACGATAAAAATGAACCGTATACTCTTTTATATAATTAAAAATAACGTAATTAGCGTGTATGTGAGTGTAGTGTATAGGTATTTCTTGTTGTCGTGTAATAAATAAGTTAATTATTATACGCAATTCATTATTATATTAATTTTCCCATAGAAATTTTACTCCGAAAATAAGTAAATATAAAATTATTATATTTTGTATATAGGTGTAAGTTATTTTTGTTTAATAAACGACTAACCTTATTCTTAATTTTCTTCATTAAATTAAGAATGAATAACAGTAAGCAGAAAATAGTTTTTACCAATAATAATTTTAATCAAATCCCTCTTCGGCACTGTCACTTCCGTAATTAATAATAATATATAATGTTATCTAAAAATAATTAAATATAAAAAATGTTACGGATGTTACTGCTTATTTAATTTACGTATTATTTTACTTAGTTAAACATTTGAGACGACTTCTAATGAGATAATAATTGAATTTGCTCGCTAAAAGACAACCGATATACATATTTGAATTACGTAACAAAACGATAAGTAAGCATATGTAATGTTACATCTATGTTGTGTCGGTTAAATTAGTCGCATCTAGAGGTCAGTGTATGAATTGAGTTCTAGCGGACGTAGCTCCATTGTCTTTATGCGAAATAAATTGATAATCATTTTAAAAATATAAAGCGTCAAAAGTGCTTTGAATGTATGAGAAAAAGGATTTAAAATAGACGTCGGTAAGTCTGTTTTTAAAGGGCAATATTTGTTTTTAACTATTTTATCCGGTATTGACTTATTTTTTTAAGACCTTTATTTGTACCTCTTTTTAAGTAGCGCAGTAGAATATTTGCATTAAGTAAGTAGGTACATAATAGGGAAAAGTACTATACCATATTTTTCCTATATAGCCTACCACCAGAGGGAAAAATAATATCGTGTTTTTCTTATGGTAAGCTATCATTAAAAACTATACAGCATAGTATTAAAAAGACAAAAAATATGTATTTTACTTATAATTGTAAATTGCCCAAGAGTACATTAAAATATTCAATATTGAAAGTTCCGGGTAGGACTGCATTGGCTATGGGCTGGCGTTACTCTTACCATCGGGAGTGCGTCCAGCTCGTCTCCCCTCTTAATATAATTATAAAAAAAAATTAAAATTCTTCTCGCTTTCTATAAAAAATTATATCTATAAGATAATAGTCTATTTTAACTACACCAATTCAATTTAATAATCCCAATAGTAGGTAACTATGGAAATATTAAATATAATTAAACCATAATTCAATAAATGGGAGCAATTCTATTTTACTGTAGATTGTTTTATTTTTTTTTTACACAATACATTTTTAAATATTTGCGTGTGAATATTATAATTTTGCTATTGATTATTCTTTTTAATTTTTTGTCATAATGCTAAGACGATTAATTAAAACTTAATTATATTATATCAAGATCATTTCAAACGAAAGATGGACTTCAATCCCGTTCTCCAAAATGTATCGAAAGGTCTTCATCATCAATCTGGTCTCCATATTATGGTCCCACTTTTCGAATTGAAAAACACTTACTTAAAAAGTCACTGAATAATAAATTATCACCTAACTCGCAGCATCAAAACTAAGATTTTGATTTAGATAAATGCGTAATTTTTCAAGTGTTTATATCTAAGTTTATTTTTCAGAAAATGCATTGGATCAATTTTCTGGTCTTAGCTGTGCTACTATCTTGCTGTGAGACATACAAGATCCTTGTCATCGTGTCTTTGCCGGGAAAAAGCCATGGCATTTTGGGAGATGGTTTAGTTCGACATCTGTGTGATGCTGGTCATGAGGTAATGATATACCTTAATTTTCAACAGGTACATTCTTTGTGTTACATAGGGCGCAAACAAGCTTGCCAGCCACCTGATGGAAAATGGCCCTCGCCGCCCATGAACTATCATGGAGCATCACAGCTCTGGAGTGGTTTGCTTCAGTTTTAATCACTATATCTATTTAAAAAGACGTCATGAAGTCAGCCATAATGGAATTACCACAAAGTTACGAAACTTCGAATTATGTTACGAATCCAATTTTGTTTATCATTTATGCATTGTTATATTTTTAACAAATTTACATATTTACTCAAGTTCCTTTTTTTTTTCAATTGCAGGTTACCTTCATTACAGCTTTTCCGTCTAAACCGAAGAAAAATCTCAAAATTATTGACGTCAGTGAAAATATAGACGCATATAAAGGTTTGTAATGTCAATACTTTACGTTAAAGTTAGACTAACAATAAAACAAGTTTTGAATTTAAATAAACCGGAAAAGTGTGAGTCAGACTCACACAAGATCTCCGTACCTTGGATTAGCATAAAATGCAATGTGCATATAAAACTCTTTCGTATGAGTATATCAGCTTTAATTTGTAATATAAGGTTTTGACTTACCATATATTTAAACATTTTAAACAAACATTCCGATTACAGATGTTAAAATGACAATAATTTAAGATTTTTTTATTTTCCATAAAGTTGTAATCTGCATTAATATTAAAGAAATACGAAATGCTGATGACTGAATAGCTATATTGGATACTAGAATATATAGCACCCAAACTAAAATGAATATTATTA
Organism: Eurema hecabe; assembly: GCA_026213755.1. Classification (NCBI taxonomy): domain Eukaryota; kingdom Metazoa; phylum Arthropoda; class Insecta; order Lepidoptera; family Pieridae; genus Terias; species Terias hecabe. The sequence continues at coordinate 2,620,556 of JADANM010003353.1, forward strand.
ACCAAAACAAACATTTAAAACGTTACAGGAGGGCTATTAAATATAAAGAAAATGATGGACGGCGAGAACGACCTACAGTCGATACTTGCTCTAATGGAAATTGGAACAGAAGTCGGGAGACTGACGCTAGCTAATCCACGGGTTCAAAATCTCTTGAAAGATACAAGCCAATCTTTCGACGTTATCGTAGCAGAATGGATTTTCAAAGACGTGTATTCAGGGTAGGTAAAGAGGTTGTATATACAGTGTGGTACAAAACAAGTGTCCGATCTGAAAACCTCTAACTATATACAAGCAACAGGTTCTTACTTTGGTATCGTTTAGAAAAAATAACATAATTTATTTTTCTTAAATTTAACAAAAAATATGAAGTAAAATTGCAAAATTTAAATGGCAACACTATCTCGCGTCGTCGTGTTCTGCTAGCTACGGTCTAAACTCTAAAGGGTCTACAAATTGTACGTGTATTGCCAGTGTTAGTGAATTTCCTTCATATGGGTAAATTTTTCCCTAGAAACATAATCTTTAAAACTTTATTGCATTGTCATTTTTAAGATATAGATTTTTTATTTTATTTTATTTGAAAAGGTTTTTAAATAGAGAATATCACCCTTCAGGATCGGACACATGTTTTGTAACACACTGTATATTTAAATATAACTTAATGTCTCATCTCAATCTAAGCAAAGGAATAAGAAAGGATATTAGTGCTTTAGTAGTGTTTTTTGTATGGTCTACAATAGCAAATAGACCACTGGTCCAATTTTAAACGTATAGGTGTCGGGTCTCGACAAATCAACAATTAGTCTTAAGTGTCAGCATGGCCCATGATGGGATAAGATCATTGGCACACACGTGAGTTTTGTATCCATTTTTCGTCTTGATTAATTTGAAATTGTATTAAAATTGTACACACATTGTTGAACACATGAACGAAGGTTTCTTTTTAATATTTTTACAGGTCACCGATCAACTTACTTATATTTATTTAGTTATACCTAGCCCAACGGGAGTCGTGACTCTGTTCACGATGTATCTATCCCATCTGCAACCTACACGTACAATTCTTTACTTAAAAGCCGTCATCATACTTCAAGGAATATTCTAAAAAATATGGAAACCGGTTCAGTTATCGAATTACTTATGCACTTACCGACACATTCTGTGATTCATTTTTATATTATATAATATCTTCATCTTGTTTTGTTACTAATTTATAATATTAACATAGCCATACAATAGAGAAACTAAACCGGAACTTACTAGAATAATACACAAATAAATTTCAGGTTTTCAGCCGTGTATGATTGTCCATACATTTGGTTCTCCACACTAGAACCTCATTGGATGGTGCTGAGGCTCATAGACGAATATCCATCTCCCGCGTACGTTGCTGATTCGACATCGAACATTACCCCCCCATACACCTTTAAGGAGAGGGTCGGAGAATTAATCAACCAAATTTATGGAACCTTCCTACATTACTAGTGAGTAAAGAAATACAATATTTTCAACAAAGTTGTAGGGGCTAAATCAATACTTCCATACTATAATATTATAAATGCGAAATTAACTCTGTCTGTCTCTCTGTCTTCCCATTACGCAAAAACTACTGAAATGATTAGGACGAAATTTGGTACGCAGATGGTCTAAAGCCTGATATAAAACATAGGCTATAGGGGAGTTAAACTTGCCAGACTTTCATTTTCAAATGAAAGTCCACGCGGACGGAGTCGCGGGCAACAGCTAGAACTATATAAACCGATCATAAAATTTTTTTTTAAATGATAACTACATTATTGCTTATTTCGTTGAGAAGTGTATTTAATGTTCGTCACTATTGGGCAATCCAACCACAATAATAGAATGCAAAACAAACTAAGTAGTGGATGCTTTTGTCAGTCAAAGGTAAACCACATAAATGAATGAGAATCCACGAATTTATTTGCTATAGTCAAAAACTTTGAAGTAACAAACAAAATATTGTCAAAGTGAAAACCTCAACCATTATCAAACTGAATTGTAATTTTTTATAATTTACAGTTACATCGCGCCTCTAGAAAACCAATATTACGAGACCTACATAGTACCTCATATAAGGAACAAGAACAGGCCAATACCAACGGTCAGTGAGTTGAAGTACAACGCTTCTTTAATGCTGGGTGCTACACACGTATCCCTGGGTAGTGCGACGAGACTTCCACAAAATTACAAGGCCGTTGGAGGATTCTGGATTGACAGCAATGTTAAACCACTTCCTGAAGTAAGTTAGAAACGATGGTTGAAATGTCTTTGAAAGTAATAATAGAATCTATATTTCTTTACTAGTATTATGAATTTGTGATGCTGTATGGATTAGATAGATCTAGATTTAGGGAACTGATTGAATGGAATAAATGATTGAGAACTTGTATCGCGATTACCTCGGATGAAGGCATCTGAAAGTAATGAAGACATTACCACATTGCTCTACCTTCTTGGTTCTGTTCTTTTCCCAAAGCCTGTGGGTGTGTTACAAAGGTGTTACAAATTATAAACCAAAGAAGCTACCGTATTCTTATTTATTAAACTAAAGAGTAGTTATAAGTAATAAATCGAATATAAAATGTTCTAAAAATAATTAAGTACTACAATGATACCCATGTTGATAAAAATACCTTAACGTTTTTTCAGGATCTGAAGAAATTAATGGACACCGCTGAACATGGTGTAATATATTTCAGCATGGGATCTCACTTACGCAGCCAAGATTTTCCCACAGAGTTAATTCAAAATATTCTGAAAATATTTGGTGGCTTAAAACAGACAGTGATTTGGAAATTTGAAAAAGTTCTGCCGAACACGCCCAAAAATGTTCATATAGTGCATTGGGCTCCACAACAAAGCATTCTTGGTATGTATTATGGATAAATTAAATACTTGCTTATTTCCGTCGAGAATAATATACAGTTAAAAAAAAAGCTTATATCTTGATAGATATTAAATAAATTGGAAACGCCTTTAAATAACAAACAGGGAACGCCGAGCTGCGTTCAACATCAACGTAAATATGTTATATAAGTTTTTTAACCTTTCAGATCACCCCAAGCTGCGCTTTTTCATCTCCCACGGTGGTCTCTTGTCAACAACAGAAGCTGTTCATTTCGGAGTACCCATGATCTGCATACCAGCGATGGTAGACCAGTTCGTCAACGCTGACAGGGCTGTTAGGAAAGGCTTCGGGATTAGAGTGGACTTATCATATTCTTTGGATGCAGAATTAAAACGAGCTATTGACACGATGTTGACGGATCCCAAGTATGACCTATTAATATTAAATGTTTTTTTAATCAAAGCGAAAGATTGTGAGAACGTATGGATAAATTTTTACACTTTCTCTCAAAAACTACTGAAAGGCTTTAGCTGAATTTTGACATGCAAATAGACTCTGGATTTCTATATTGAATGCTTTGTAGTAATCTATACTAAAATTTAAAATGTGAAAGTAACTCTTTCTGTCTGTCTTTCCATCAAGCCAAAACTACTGGATCCATTGGAACGAAATTTGCTTCAAAGATAGTCTAAGGCCTGGGGAAGGACATAGATTACTTTTTTTTAAATCAACCCCCAAAAGATTGCGCGAGGTCTTAAAACTTTTTATAATTTTACGCTACATAGGCTACTTTTTAACTGGGAAAAAAGGGTTATAAGAGAGGAAAGGGGGGATCAAAGTATATCACATGTTAAAGTCCACACGGACGGAGTCGCGGGCAACAGCTAGTATTAATATATAGCAGTGTTAACAGAAAAAAATCGTTAATTTAAATCTTCGTTAATCTGTACAAAGTTTAATTTATAATTACTTTTTCTAGATATGCAGCGAAGGCGAAAGAAGTGTCTATGATATATCATGACCGTCCCGTACCTTCTGGTGCTGAACTAGTTCATTGGGTAGAACACGTTGTTAAAACACAAGGAGCTTCGTACTTACGCTCTCCAGCACTTTTGGTGCCCTGGTACCAAAAATTCTACCTGGACCTATTGGGCGTCGTTTTGACAATAGTTTTCTTAATTTTCTTTTTAATATCAAAATTGTGTAAAATTATATGTTCGAAAAAAGGAAACAAGAAGAAAACGAATTAATTAGAAAATAATTTTAGTCGCCTTTTGCGAATTAAGTTGGCAGCAAATATATATTTTTACCAATTAAATTTTTTGATTTAACATTTTGGTCATATTATTTATATTATTTTTTTTAACATCAATTTTTTATCGACAGGCGAATACATACAAAGTCAATTAAACGATTGTTTGACGCTTTTAACAATGTCTATTAATTAATCTAGCAAAAATTCTTTTAGAGAAATTTTAAAGTATCAGCGTGTAACCTAACTACTACATCAGTGTAACTAACTTTTATACTGTATCTTTGACGACATATTATTTGATATCGATTTTATGTTGACAAGATAAGTAGTAAGTGTGGATTTACCGTCTTATCTTGTGTAGACTTGGCTATATTATGTTATGTGCTTATATCAGTTGGTGCTAATTTTTTTTTTAAAGCAGATCCGTTCAATTATTTTTTTTTAGCTTGAAAACGAATCTATCGTACTTGTAACTTCAAGTATAGCAATGTAGTAAAGATATGTTAGTATTTTTATCAAAAGAAATGAATAAACTACAATATGATTTATCGTAAAATTTATTATAAAAATTACCAATGTCTTATGAATAATTAATACAATCATATGTGCGTAAGAAAAAACTGTTACGCATTGGCTATCTACCTATCAAATCAATTCAAACAAAGGATATCGAATTTCGTTAAAAAAAATCTAGAAGGAAATATTTTATCTATCATTTTCTGACTAGACAGTACGCTGTACAGTCAAGATATGTAACGCGCTTGTGTGTGAGTAGAATTTATTTATTTGTGTTTATATTATTACATGGATATTAACATAGATTGAAGAAAACATTCATGGTACGTTATTTTGAGCTATATTTTTGTAAATAAAATTTTCCAGATTCAATAAGATGACTTTTAAGTAATCATAAATAAGATATATCAGTCTTGTTCTACATTGAAGTTTTTATAAAATATTAACGAAAATTCACTTTTATAATATTATTATTTCCATTAGTAAATGTTGATCGATAGCCGATTGCTTATAAAATAATTTAACAGGTAAATTAAATGAAAACATAAGGAAAATTGTGAATTATATGAATATGAAAAAATATTTATCGATCTGATAAATTTTCTTATCATTTATGCACCAACTATTGATAGATCTATTTGAAAATGTAATTTTACTTATAGTAATATATAACACTATGTATGGATCATAAGGAAATAAAATCATTTTATTAATGCCATGTTCCTTTATTATTTTGGATTCCGTTAATAAGTACTAAGGTAAGATTATAAATACATAATTAATCAATATAAGACAGTCTCTCCTTATGTATCTGATCTTTAAAACTACTCAACGAAAGTAAATAGCACCTTATAAATCTATTTAATCACGATTTTTGTTACCCCATTTCTGAAAAAGCGAAATTTTTACTTCATTTTTTTTTTGATTGGAAAAAATCTTTTAAATCACGATTGTTGTTAACACACTTCTGAAAAAGCGAAATTTTTAATTAAATTTATTTTTGTTTGATTCGATACTACAGCCCTTTTTACTGTGAGAATCGATTTTGCTAAACTTATAATATAACTAACTAATAATAATATAATTACTATTAACTCTTTATTGTACACACGAAGAAATCACATAACAAGCAGCAAGAGAAAGAAAAAAAAATAGTACAAAAGGCGGTCTTATCACTACAGTGATCTCTCCCAGACAAATTTATTTCAGTTTTGAAAACTTACATCTCTGAAAGAGATTGCATTCAATATAAGTGCGAAGTCATTGGTTCTTTTTAATTACCTATAGTTCATTTCTTTATTTAACGAATATTCTTTTCAGGTATATAATAAATATTTTTTTTTAAGAAAAATGTTTTCCATCTGGTTATTGGTGAGCACTTTAATGGTATCGAGCAATGCATACAAAGTGCTCGTAGTATTCCCAATGCCGTCCAAAAGTCACTCGATTCTGGGTGATGGAGTTATAAAAGCACTTTCTAGTCACGACCATGAGGTATGTATGTCGCAGGCGGATTGTATTATCCGCTGTATTACATAACGGCTAGCCGTTTTACAAAACAGGGCCGTTTTGCAATGCGGCGGTTCAAAGATTAGCCGTATTGAATGCGGATGAGTAAAAAACTGCCTAAATGTATTCGTCGCCATATGTTAGTTTTTTAATATATTAGGTTAGGTTAGGTTAGTTATTTATAATTATAAAAAAACTTATTTACTCATCTTTAATAAAAACGAAGCTGAGTATTCAAGTTTTTTTTATAATGATACAAAACTAACCTAACCTAATCTAATTTAATAAATATAAATCTGAGTAATCAAGTTCTTTTTATAATGATACAAAAACTACGCAAGACAATACGGCTAAACGTTGAACCGCCGCGCCGCTTTGCAAAACGGCCCTGTTTTGTAAAACGGCTAGCCGTAATGTAATACAGCGGATAATACAATCCGCCTGCGACATGCACATTTCTTTATTTCTTTCAAAGTAAATAATATATTAAGAGTCATCTCTTATACAGTTTTAAACAGTCTTTATTGAAAGTGTTTATAACATATATGATCAAAAGTTATCAATGCTGAATCAATAAGCACTCGGGTTACCATGAATGTATGGGCTACACATTAAACTTAAACTAGCAGTTGACGTTTTCATAAATACAAAATTACTAATACTATGTTAAATGTAATAAAATAATTGCAATATTTAGATTAAATTATTATTGAATATTCAATGATGCTTTATTACGGAATTACAGGTTACATACTTAACCCCGTTCCCGAGACGAAAAGTGGCACCTAACATTAGGGAAATTGATATTAGCTCTAATAAAGATGTTTTTCCAGGTAAACTTAAACAAACATAACATCCTTAAACATATTCATTTTTACTTTTCCAGATTTTAAAATAATAAAAATTACAGTTTTTTTTACATTACGCATCGGGTACACTTTAAATAATATAGGTAGTTTTTTCTGCACACAAAAAACAAAAAAACATCTAATAATGCGAATTAGATATGGATCTTAATCCTTTATCGTACTTGTGTTTACCCTATGTGTAGTGTTAAAATTATTTTTTAATCTATCAATAACATATTAGATTTTCATTTCCGCGCCTATTTCAAATTGAATGGGCTCTAGAATTCATTTACATTTGAATTGGAAATTTGGTCATTACGTCAAAAATATATAATATATTTATTTTCCTATAATATACAAATGTATCGCAAATTTAATAACTAAAGCTTATATTACAAAAATATATTATAATTATTCTTTTGTTCATAACAGACCACATTAGTAACATCAAAAGTATGATGGATAGTGGAAGCCCAATGGCCGATATAAGTGAACTTATGAACAATTTCGCCAATATTAACAAAAATACTCTCGTCACTGAAGATGTTAAAGCTATATTGAACGATCCTAACGAACAATTTGATGTTGTTATTATTGAATGGATGTTTCACGATCTGCTTAGCGGGTAAGCAATGGATTATTCAGTATTTTGTTGTAAGATTTTTCGTCAATGTGACAATACTATAAAAAATAATGTTGACTTAGTGAATACTAAGCAATTCAGATTCTGTATGCTTCTGATAAAAGTTCTTGTATGTTAGTAATCAACAAGTATAGGGAGTATATTTAAAATATTAAAATAAATTTAACATTAATAAGTTAAGTGAAGTAGAACCACTGGATCAATAAATTCTTTATAATATTTCCTTTATGGAAAGGTTTAAAACATAGAAAAATGTACGTTATATGTCTATTATTACTTATACTCGTAAAGGTGTCGAACTATCTTATTTAAAAAGAACAATTTAAACTCTCAAATGGCAGATGTTACACACTACCCTCAAAAATTTAAATACACTTCATATCTTACAGCAATTATAGTATATTAAATACAAATGTTATAAGCGCAAATTTTTGAAGACGCAAAAACATCCTAATGAGGACGTCTTACCTTAAGGTGATTAGTTACCGGTGCTTTCACGCGCATTGACAAAACGAACTATCTCTTTTTTCTTGTTGGTTTTATCATTTATCTCTTTTCTATCGTTTGACTTGTGTATGTGTGTGTGTAGTTTTGTAATGTCATTGACTTACAGCAAAATATCAAATAATAAATTTGTTTTAATTTCAAATCCAGGTTGTCAGCTGTATTCAATTGCCCGTTTATCTGGGTATCATCGACGGATCCTCATTGGAGAATACTTGGGCTTGTTGACGATTATCCGAGCCCATCCTATGTTCCTGATGCGATCTCTTTCAACGTACCTCCTTTCAATTTCCGTGAACGACTCACAGAATTGATGTTCCAGCTTGCTGGAATAGCTTTGGGTCGGTTGTAAGTATATATTGTTAATGTGTAAATAAGCTAACACATGTTCATTAACCCTGTTTTGAAGATAAACACGTATACTAGTTTAGAAAATTTCAAATTGTCGTAATCTAGATCTGTTAACCAACAACCTTTTTATTAAAGAACATAACTTACCCTTAAAAAGGCTGAACTCGCAAAACAATAAATCAAATTAGTTCTCTTTATATTAAAGAGATAGATGCTATAATCAGAAATATTAACTTTTAAAATTTCAGCGTAGTTGATCCAATCCATTATGAAAATTACGAAAAATATTTAGTACCAATCATTAAAAACCGTGGCAACAATGTTCCTACTTTTGACGAAGTCAGATACAATAGTTCTTTGGTGTTGAGCAATTCGCACGTCTCGTATGGCAAAGCAGCAAGATTGCCTCAGAACTTTATACCAATCGGGGGATATCATATTGATCGCGACGTTAAACCATTACCAGAGGTAAGTACTATATTTTAAAAACGAACTAGGACTAAGATCTTTTGTTCCAAAAATTTTACCTAAAGATACAAATATCAACAGATGTAAATACAATTAGCACGGCAAACAAACGTTCCTAATGTTTTTTTTAATCTTTCAACCATAATGTGTATCCTAGTGCATACATGTATACAGTATCAAAGTAAAATTCTTATTAACGATAAATTTTTATGCTATCCTTTAGAAGAATTCGTGAAGTTATAATATATAGTGTAACAGTTCTGCTTCTTGTAATAATATAATAAAATATAATAAAATGAATATGGGTATTACTTTTTGTAAATAGCGCCATCTAGTGAAATAATATTGATTGCTGAAATAATATAGATACATATTTACAACTAGCGCCATCTAGCTAAATTGTTGTGTAAACAGTAACCATGTTAAACTCTTTATTTTTTATAACTTAATTATTCAATTGCAATATTAATATAAAACTAACTGTTAATTATTATAAAAATAATATGACGTGTTACATTATAATTAATTATGTATTTGCTAAATGATTACCAGATTAAGTTTCTCAACTGACTCATTGGAAAAGTTCTTTGTGTGTAACGACTAACGAGTAACAAATGTAATTTTGGGCGTCATATTAAATTTGGCTGTTGATCTTACAAGACGTTACGACTTTGAAGTTTCATTTACCTGCCGCTCATAATAGTTCAGAAGCGGGATGGAGGAATACCACGGCCCATACGTTCACGGTCTCGGTAGAAAGTCTTCAAGAGCCGAGACCCTAGAAGAAAATGGAAGCAGCAAAGAAAATGGCATTTTTTTTTCTCACGAGCACATTCCTGCGAAAAAACAGAAAATTACCTACCTGGACATTGAAGTAATTCCTAAATTTGATCCCGGTAAGAAGAATATGAACGTGAAGGGCTGGTTGAATAAAATAGACCAGCTCGGAGACATGTATGACTGGGATGAAAGGGATCGCATTTTTGTCATGCAGACTCGGTTACGTGGCGCTGCACGTGATTGGTATGATGATTTAGACGATTATGACGCCACGTGGCAAAAATGGAAGGACTGGCTTACGAGAGCATTTCCGCGATCTACGGACTTCGTCGATCGGTTGGAAGAAATGTTGGCACGTAAAAAGGGTTCTCGCGAAACTATGACGAAATATTACCATGACAAGCTATCGCTCATGAAAAAATGTGAGCTCGATGGAGAAAACGCTATTTCGTGCCTCATTCACGGATTACCCACCGAAATACGCGCTAATGCAAGAGCTTGCGGCTACAAGACTCCTGACGAACTGTACTACGGGTTTCTTTCTTCATTAGAAAATTATAAAACTGTGGAAGATCGAACCGAACCGAAGCGTAAATCTACATGGCAACGAGGCTCCATTGCATCTTCACCGAGAATTTGCTACAACTGTCGTCGTACGGGACATGAAACGAGGGACTGTCGGGCTGTACGCTGCCTGACCTGCCAACGCGTCGGCCAGTCCTCGGACACGTGCTGGTATGGCGCCGGGGGCCCACGTGGCGGCGGCTCACAGGCGCTACACACCTATGCAAACCCACAGGTACGGCAGGTTTACTATATTTCTACCGAGATTATTTCTGATGTGTATCGGAAACGAATCAATATCAATGACAAGCTTGAGGTTTTTGGGTACATAGATACTGGCAGTAAAGTTAATATAATTTCCTTAACGATAATTGAAACGCTGCATCTAATCGTATCGCCCTCTTATGTCATTATGAGAGGTTTTGGGGGCTTACTTATCAACTCTCTAGGAACAGTTAATTTTATGCTACACATAGACGGTTTAGATATTCAAACAAGTGCCGAAATAACGAATACTAACCTACACAATATAGATTTGATCATAGGTCAACCTTTAATAAATAGACGGGATGTTAATTTAGTTATAACTGCTTCATCAGCAACATTTATTGCGCACAGTGATACAATGTCTACCTTGAAAGATGTTTCCTTGTCATGCCGAGATTTTATTTCAAAGATTCCCTTGTTCTTGTTGAATGATATCGAAGTGTTTCCAGGCTCAAGTTTAGAATTTAGTGTTTATAGTAATTTTGATTTGGCATTCGCTAAAATAATTGTTTGTCGTCCTATTTTATATGCATTAGGAAAAGAGTCATATTATATACCTCCAATAATAAGTCGACCGAATAATATACAATTGCGCTTGATAAACTTAGGTGACTCGTGTATAAAATGGCCCGCGGGTAAGCTAATAATGCGTGCAGAAGTTTTATCGACCGAAGATGTAGGTTTTATATGTAATATTAATAAGAGTAGCGCTTATTCTAGCCCCCCTGTTGACAATTTGTTTACGTTTTCTGATTTAAATATTGGTGATATAAGTAGTAAGCATTCCCAATTATTATTAGATTTATTAAATAGGTATCGTTCTTGCTTTGCGGAATGTAGTAGTGAGTTAGGGTGCACGGATCTGATCGAAATGCAAATATCGACAACATCGGATATACCCGTGCATTGTAAACCATACCGTTTGTCTTACAAAGAGAATAAAATAGTGCAGGATAAAGTCAATGAATTATTATCCGCTGGTATAGTCCGAGAATCGAATTCCGAATATGCAAGTCCTGTGATTCTAGTTAGGAAAAAGGGAGGTGACTATAGGTTATGTGTGGATTATCGAGCTCTAAACGCACGTACAGTAAAAGATAGATTCCCTCTTCCCCACATAGATGATCAGATCAATCGACTTTCGGGTAAAGTATATTTCACAGTATTAGACATGGCGCAATCTTACTACCAAGTGAAAATGGCGGAAAATTCAATCCATAAAACCGCCTTCTTAACATCATCTGGGCAGTATGAATTTGTAAAGATGCCGTTCGGTTTGGCTAATGCGCCAGCGGTTTTCTCTCGATTAATCCGAAAGGCACTAGGTTCGATAAACAATAGGATAGCTACCTACCTGGATGACGTCACACTTCCATCCATTTCTATAGAAGAAGGTTTAGAGTTACTAGAAACTGTCCTTAAACTTCTTTCCCAGGCCAACTTAAAACTAAATCTAAAAAAATGCTCTTTTTTTAAAAGTAGTGTCAATTATTTAGGTCATGAAATTGCTGAAGGGTCTGTACGACCAGGTCAGGCGAAAATCGACAGCGTAATCAACTTTAGGCAGCCGCGAAATGTACATGAACTGCGTCAGTTCATTGGATTGGCATCATATTTTCGTAAATTTGTAAAAGGATTTGCGGAAATCGCAAGGCCACTGACAGCCCTAACAAAAAAAAGACGTTGTTTGGGTATGGGGCTCCGAACAAGACCAATCTTTTAACCGCCTAAAAGTCATATTAACTGAACGGCCCATTTTAGCCATATATGATCCTTATGCTAAGACTGAGATTCACACAGATGCGAGTAGTATAGGGTTAGGCGGTATTCTACTCCAGTACCAAAACGATGGTTCTTTGAAGCCTGTAGCCTATTTTAGTCGTGTAACTAGTCGGGAAGAAATGCACTATCATAGTTATGAGTTGGAAACTCTTGCGGTAGTCGAATCCCTAAAACGCTTTCGTATATACGTAACTGGCATACCAGTAAAAGTAATAACAGATTGCGCGGCATTAAGAACAACACTTACAAAAAAAGACTTAATTCCGCGCATAGCCCGTTGGTGGTTAACTATCCAAGATTTTGATTTAGAAATCGAATATCGCGCCGGTGACCGAATGAAGCATGTCGACGCTCTCAATCGCAATCCAGTTAGTGTCATGCGCATCGATGAAGCAGACTGGCGTCTTACCCTGCAGATGCAGGACGATACCGTTCAAAATATTATTACTCGTATAAATCAGGGCACGGACAACCCAGACATCATCAACAATTATAAGATGAGTGATGGGTGTCTATTTCGTAAAACCTTACATGGAGATAGATTTGTTATACCGAAACTTTCAAAATGGTCATTATTACAAAAATATCATGACCAAGCAGGACATTTAGGTTTTGATAAGTGCGCGAAAACAATAAAGTCTCAGTTTTGGTTTCCCGGTATGACTAGATTTATACGTAAATATATCACTGCTTGTTTACAATGCGCCTATGCCAAAGGAAATTATGGGAAGGTAGAAGGCGAATTACACCCCATTGAGAAAGTAGCCACACCAATGCATACTCTGCACGTCGATCATTTAGGACCATTTTTGAAAACACGTAAAGGTAACTGC
>JADANM010003353.1:2638593-2649430 GCA_026213755.1 Eurema hecabe
TACACTGTTATTTGGAAATTCGAGGAAGAGCTTCCTGGAATACCGAGTAATGTACATATTGTGCAATGGGCACCACAAAATAGCATATTAGGTAAACATTTTGAAGATAACTTGTTGATATCATAAATATTTTATAAGAATTGTTCATTGGTTCAACTTATGAAATACAGTAGAAGACTTTTACAAAGTTTACGATTCACTAGACTCATTATCACTTTAAATAATGATACGTAAGTAAATGGAGTTTCTATGAAATTTCTATTCGTCAATTTTAAAGACACTTACACAGCGCCCCCAGCTTCCAAACTAAAAATAGTTTACATAATAAAATTGATACCGTGAAAATTAGGCAGACTTCATATTATAATCCTTTTTCAAAATACTATTAGGGCTACAGAATTTGTTTAGTAAAAAACAATCAATAAAATAATTTGTCACTTTAGAATAATAAGGAAATACAAATATACTATATCTCTTTAACCCCAATTGAGTCGGTATGTCTTCATTAATATTAACTTTATATATTTAATTTTCGTTTCAGCACATCCGAATTTACGTCTCTTTATCACCCACGGCGGTCTTCTATCAATCACCGAAATAATACACTTCGGAAAACCAATCATAGTGATCCCAGTATTCGCTGATCAATTTTTAAACGCTAAGACAGCAGTCAAGAAGGGTTTTGGAATTGAAGTTAAACTATCCTACACGATGGCTGATGACATTAAAATCGCTATTAACGACATTTTAAAGGATTCCAAGTATGTATTCTTAGACCGTGTAGTTAAAATCGCACATTTTTCCATTTATAATACAACCAGAACATGATTTTAGATAATTCATTGAAAAGTTAGGTTTAATCGAAGGTTCGTTTGTAGAAACTTTATTCTGAGTGGCATGTACCAAAAATATTTTACACGATTGAAAAACCGTATCATAGCAAAAGCTCTTATATTAATATTGGACCAAACCTTTGAACTTTTTGCTGTCGATATCTAATCTATGACTACTTTCAGATACAGTGATAGGGCTAAGGAGCTGTCAATGATTTACCACGACAGGCCGATGACGCCGGACGTGGAGCTGGTGCACTGGGTGCAGCACGTCGTGAAGACCCGCGGCGCGCCACACCTGCGCTCACCGGCGCTCCATGTACCCTGGTACCAGAAAATGTACCTGGACCTAGCTGCTGTCACACTAATAATCATAATCCTCATAGTAAAAGCATTCAAAAGGCTCGTCTTATATTGTAAAACGAAATTTATATCAGATCAAAAGAAAATAAATTAGCATTGTATGGCGATTTGGTAATTTTAGCAAATTCAACAATTTTTATTAAAAAATATAATTGAAAAAGATTATGCACTTTTTTATTCTCACAGAAGAAAAAAATACCTCTCTGTAAACTTATCTTTTTATTTTTCTACATTTCCAATAAGTATAAAAACTGCTTTAAAAGCAAGCAAGCTTTATATTTAGCCTTGATTTTCCGATGAATAATAAGAATAATTTGGTTTATGTAGCAGAACAGTTACTCAATAGAAAGTATATTTAAAATTTATTTATTACCTAGTACTGTTTAGTTTGAAACTTTAAATTGTCGAAGATAGCCTCATTAGCAGCACTTACAATAGTACTACTGCTCCCCGCTAGATGACGCTATTTTTTTATTTGCACTACAATATCGTGATACGGAATTTGTTTCTAAATAGGGCAGCGATTTCTTTTAAGCGAATTTTGGAATCTAACAAATCAGTTGAGAAAAGAAAGCAGATTGAACATAAAAAAGCGTTCTAATGTCTCTTAGCCGATAAGTCAAGAATCCTCTATAGTCTATAGTCTGAAACAAACGTGATTTTAATTATTTTAATATTAATAGAAACCTTATATATAAGTTATAACGATTTTGGTTATTGATATTTTCAACAACTCAAGAAGAAACTGTATAAACGTATATTATAATAATTCATGCGTAAGTTTAAGGTTGCGACCTTCATTGATGCAACGAATTGGCAACATTCTTAAATTGATGCCTTAAACTTTTAATTAATAATATCACTCTTTTACATGAGAAATACCATCTCTGTTGTAATAGTACGTAGAATTTTGTGCAATTATCAGCTCTAACAACTGCTTTTATTTTAAATATGCCTTAAACTCTAAGTCTAGACTAATATTTAAATTCTATTATTATTTTTATTTTAAACCACTTTATTTTAAATATTAAAGCGTTAGCTTTAATATTTATTATTGCTGTTAAGCATACAGATTTTGTCAAGCACAAAAGGCTACCTTGTTGCTACATAGCAATCCGTACCCAATTAGAAATAAAAATAAAAAATAAAAAAACAGAAGAAGACAACTTATGCTGTGAGGATAGGACCTAGCAGTAGACCTTAAGAGATTTTTTAAAAGACGTAATAGATTTGGAACGCCTAATACTTTCTGGCAGTGCGTTCCAAAGTTGGATAGCGCGAACAGTAAAAGAAGCATTAAAGAAGTTAGAGTGATGAATGGGAGTAGACAAAAGTAGGAGGTTAGAAGAGCGATAGGAAATAGTGCCATCTAGACCCACGTTAACCAGAACTTGTGTTATGGCAACCAGATAACGGAATAGATTACATATACATACTTTTCTTTTTGTAAACACATACATACAATACATAGCAACACCCAGATATCAGAAAAAAATGTAAATTACAAATACATTATGTAATTTACATTTACTTTCCGGTGTGGGGACGTAGTTTCTCCACTATAAAGTTTCTGCAACAAATTCTGACCATAAATAAAAAAAGACTAGTAGATAATTAAATTACATTCTTTGATCGTCTCGTCCAATTGTAGATATGTTTGCACTTTACATAAATGCAGTATCCTAACATAATTAATTATTATAGTTTAAAACATATCTACTGCGTAATAAAAGCTAAATTATAGTCATTTATAATTTTAAAACAAGTTAAGCTTAGCTGTGAGGACACGCATAACTTTTTTTAAATGTTTAAAACAAAATAAGTGCCTTTGTATATATACACTCCACACGCACACACAGATACACTCACTCACACTTTAACTGCTATCACATTCATTAGTGCTTGATCTCTTTTAATTTTATTAAATTTCTTAATCATGCATTGATATTTTAAAATGTTCTTGTTAATGGGATGGCCCCGACCGCTGAGATACAGTAATAATAATAATAATAATTTATTTCCACAATAAAGTGATTTACAAAATATCTTACCCAGGCTATTAATCTGAAAAACAGTCTGTTCTTTACTATCTAGTAAATACTGTTTTTCAGGAGCCTGTTTCATCCGAATTATGACACATATGTATCTTACTAGTTCAGTAGTCTGGTGCCCACAATTATAATTTTATGTTTTTGTTTCTTAAATAAATAATAGACATTTTTGGAATGTCTATTATATGATATGATGAAATACAAACTTCAATCTATGTTTTATGAAAAGTATTAGCTGTAATTTGCTGTAATCTTTGTTTTGTAAAATGTGTATTCATTCATTATGTTTGAATGAATTCGCCAATTGAATATCAGCTTATCTAAATAGATAGGTACGACAATATATATACAACAGCAAGCTGAAATTATGCGGTATTATTATTCTTATTTATTTATAAACAGTTCAAAGTGTCGAGAAGAGGTAAGTCTAACATTTTCCTTATAAAATCTATACTATAAATATAAAGATGTACATGAATATATTGTTTCTTTATTTTAAAAATTAATTGAGATAGTCTGAAAATCTACAAAAAAAATTTCCTTCAACATAAGTACATTATTTTTTAATATTTAGCTTTTTTTTTAATAGAACATTTTCAAACAATGGAATCAAGATTTACTCCCGTAAAGGGATAATTTTAGTGAAATCACATCTTACAAAATTTAAAATAACACTTATCTTTTATGATACATTAGTTTATAATTTTTACACAATTATCAACAACGATCTTTTAAAAGACACGAAATTATACCATAAATGAAAATAACAAAATTAAAGAAAAAACAAAAAAAATCTCATTTCAATAAATTTAATCACAATATTTTTGCCGGGGGATCCTAGGCCTAGCGGTATTTTCTATCATTAGTTTTAAAAACAGTTCTTTTAATGATTAATAACGACAACAAACTGCATATTTTACCCTAAATGTTACAGAAAATGTTTCGGATATTATTTCTCCTCGCTACTGCGGTTGCGCTGAGCGATGCTGCCAAGATCCTGGTAGCATTTCCATTCCCCTCCAAAAGTCATTCCATCCTTGGCGATGGAGTAGTCAATGCTCTAGCTAAGGCTGGCCACCAGGTAGACATTAGCATACATACTTATTGATAACTAGCTGTTGCTCGCGACTTCGTCCCAGTCGGATCTATTTCTATTATTATGTTATAGTGAGTCAATCTTAGAAGATAGACATATACTGTCGCGGACTTTTTTTAGATCATTTAAAGAGGAATAATTCTTTCATACATATTATTTTTGTAACTTGAACCGTTTTCGCAGCGCACGTAAAGGAAGCCCTCAAAGATGAATAATTATCCCCGTTTTTTCCATATTTTCCATTATATCTTCGCTCCTATTAGTCGCAGCGTGATGTTATGTACCCTAAAGCCTTTCTCGATAAATGGTCAATTCAATCAAAAAAGAATTTTTCAATTCGAACCAGTAGATCCTGAGATTAGCGCGTTCAAACAAACAAACAAACAAACTCTTCAGCTTTATATATTAGTATAGATTGTTGCAGGGTGGAGGTAAAATCGCGTAAGAATATGTAGATACCAGTGACCTCTATTCGCTGCAGCAAAACGAAACCCACTGGAGGTATCGTTGGTAGAAGACTATGGGCCTTTCATAGATATTCGCGTATATCTATGGACCATAGATTTTCACGAATATCTATGGGCGGATATATATAAAAGGACGGATATGGTGTCTTACCATGATCATTTCACAGTCTCCTCTAAATTTTCTGTGAATAAATTCATGTCATTAACTTATAAACACATTAAAAAAACGCACACGAATGGATTTTTTATATTTCCAATTATATTATAGTAATAAGTAATTACAATCATAAAAATGATCGCTTATATTAACACATCGGGATAATGTTGTTGTGCTCGAATTTTTATCGGATTATTTAAAACTTCAAGTAACCGTTACTTGAAGTTTTAAGTAATCAGATAAATATCTTAATATCAGTCATTTAGTATTTATATAAATGATTCAATGAAATTTGATTAGTATTTCTGCTGAATAATCAAATTAGAAATTTTTATTTAATATTTCAGGATGCTAAAAACACAGCGCCTTTTATTTTCCATCTGATCAGAGGCTTTATTATTGTAACTATATAACCGAAAACACAAAAAATGTAAATTACAAAAATATTAAGCAACAATTCAGCCTTTAGCAAGAAAGGCTATAGAAAGCTTTCGTCAACATTTTTTAACGAAAATTAAATATTTTTAGATAACATACATTACTGCTTTCCCGAAAAGTAATCCTGGAGCCAATGTGACTCAACTTGATGTCAGCGACAATGAGGCTTTGGCACCAGGTGTGTACCCAAAAATTTGTATAAATATTTCGATATTTCTTACTCTTCACGCAATAACTACCAAATGAATCTGGTCAAAGTTAATTATATAGGTAGAATAGACTATTACAACACACGGGATATATTTTAAACCGGTATTGCCACAGAAATGATGGATTTTCATGTGAAACCGCGGGACACGTCTACTTACGAACTATACTTGAAAGTTTGATAAAAATTAATCATCTACGTATATAAGATACATACATGGAAATTAGACAATTTAGGTTAAAATAGTTCGTTGTTTTTGTACAACTTACGTAATTAATTTCTGAGCCTAACTTGAACTAAATTATGATATCCTGGATTAACGCAACTGGGGTAAAACCACGGGGCACAGCTTGTCTCTAAATATTTAAGCTTGTTGAAATTTTTAAAAAGACTGTTGACTGCAGACTTTAGTAGGGAACTTTCAACCTAACAGTTTGGAACACCAGAAAAATATATTTGTAATTTACATTTGTATTTTTCTGGGGTCTGCGTGTTGCTATGTATTGTATGTATGTATTTACAAAAGAAAATTATGTATATGTAATTTATTCCGTTATCTAGTTGCCATAACACAAGCTTCCGCTTAGCTTGAAACTAGATGGCGCCGTGAATAAATGTCCTGAAAAATGTATTTATTATTTTATCATTATTATTATTCAAAACTGATTTTTCTTTCATACACAGATCCTACTCGCGAACACTTGGAGGCTTTACTCAGTAACAGCCGGGCGGACATTGATATATCATCATTTATTTCATCATTATCAAAAATGTTTTCTAACAGTATTGAAAACAAAGCCATTCAAAAGCTTATAAACGATCCCAAAGAAGAGTTCGATGTTGCTATCATAGAATGGCTGTTTTACGAGGTGTTTGCTGGGTAAGATTTAAAAAAACAAGTTTAGACATGTCTATCATAAAATAAATATATTTCTTTAGTATAACACTTTATTAACCAACAATCTACATTCAATGTTTTATTGTAAAACAAGCGAACTGCTTCGGCTTCGCTCGAATATATTATACGTTTTAAAGATTTAAGCATACATAGAGATACAGGGACAGAGAAAGCGGCTTTGTCTTAAACTATATAGTGATACATTTCCTGTTTTAGTTTTTACATAATATAAAAAATATGATGATACTTTTACAGGCTAGCTACAATATTCAACTGTCCATATATCTGGGTATCATCAGTAGATCCCCACTGGAGGATCCTGTCTCTAATCGACGATCTCTCAAACCCTGCTTACACTCCTGACGTCATGTCTGATACCTTACCACCTTACTCGTTCTTCACACGTGCTAAGGAGCTGGGATTAACGATCATGGGATTGGGTCTTAAATATTTGTAAGTATCTGATTTTTTTCACAAAACAAGTATGGAGACTATATTGCAACTAGAAATCAAATTTAGTTACGGTACCATATTTTAAAAGCAGGGCCTTACTTCAAAATGTTACAGTTATAATTCTGATTGAAAAACCTTATACAAACCATAACCTAAAAAATACATAACATTTATTTGTGATCAACTCTTTAAACTTTCAGATTAATAGATCCAGCTTAACAAAGAGACTATGATAAGCATATTGTGCCAGTTCTTCAGAAACGGGGACTGCCCGTTCCTCCTCTTAATGAAGTTTTGTACAACGCTTCTTTAATATTGAGTAATTCCCACGTCTCAATAGGCAAAGCTATGAGATTGCCTCAAAATTTCATACCTGTGGGTGGATATCATATTGACCGGGACGTCAAACCATTACCAGATGTACGTTTTGTTTGTGGTTCTTCTTCTTCCCATAAAAAAATTACAACACATTGCCTGTATTTAAGGCCAACAATATTTTCTATATATTATGTAGCCAAATACCACTTTATTACATAAATTGATACATTATTATTATCATTGAACTTAACATTCAATTTAACATACAGTATAACATATTTATCACTCGTGACATCACGAGTGCTCATGGATGGCGCTGATCAGTTTCCATCAGGTGACGCGCCAGTTCGTTTGCCCCTATTATATAAAAAAAAATTGTATACAAAATATTTTGATTAAAAGATCCCTGGTTATTGCAATTTTGTGCAAAAAATACCAAATACCACTTTATTACATAAATTGATACATAGTTATTATCATTGACTAACCTAACCTAACATTCAATTTAACAAACAGGACTTGAAGAAACTTCTTGACGACTCCAAAAACGGGCTCATTTACTTCAGTCTGGGCAGTAATATCAAAAGTAAATTCTTGCCTGAGGAACTGAAGCAAAGCTTATTGAAAATGTTCGGCAGTCTTAAACAGACGGTACTGTGGAAATTCGAGGAAAAACTATCAGGAACTCCACCTAACGTCCACATCGTGAAGTGGGCACCACAACATGCTATATTGGGTATGAAATCATAATTTCTATACCTTTCTTTCACGGGGGAAAAACCTGTTGGTCGTCCTTCTTGGGGGAAAAGGAGTTATTTAGGACTCGCTAGAAGGACACACAGACTAAAACCCACCCAAAAATCATCCACGAATAATATTACTACATTTATTTCATATTGATAGTTTTATAATGCTAATAATAATAATACGAATAGTGGCTCGATAAATTAAGCAATACATACTTTAGATAATGTGGTATCTAAAATGACAAGAAGGTTGGACGACTTTGCGAAATATTGTATTGATTTTTTATGTCCGGGTAAGACCTGTCTAAATAACTAATAGGATCATTTATTAATTCAATTACTATCATGTATTTAAAATGTTTGCTTTTGTTAGGATGTTTATTTATTTATTATACCTCGTAAAAATATTACATATAGCCTTATATAATAAATAGTACAAAAATATTATCTAGCGACCTAATCACAGACAACAATAGATGCCATGCAATGCAATGTATTTTTTAACTATACTATAACCTCAGAATCTCGTATGTTACGACTCCCACAACAATTATTACTAACACAATTACAATATTTTTTATTATTCCTTACAGCGCATCCAAAGTGCGTAATTTTCTTGACCCACGGTGGTTTGCTATCTACAACTGAAGCTGTCCACTTTGGAAAACCGATCATTGCCCTGCCTATTTTCGGAGACCAATTCGGCAATGCTGAAAGGGCAGCACAGAGGGGCATTGGAGTTAAGGTTGATCTAACTTATAATGTCGCTGACGACATTCAGTTAGCCATTGATGAAATTCTACGAAACCCCTCGTAAGTAATTTGTTATTCTACAAAGATCTTAGATGTTTTACTTATTTAACGAGTTTTGTAAAAATCTTAAAAAAGATTTGTTTTAAAAAAATAAAAGTTGATTCTACCATCAATTAATTATGTAATTATCATAAGATATGATTGTACAAATTAATTGTATAATGTTAATAATAGGTTTTAATATTTGATTATACTTTAAATTTATATATGAATAAAACGAATCTTAAGACACTACTATTTTGTGTAGCCCACTAAACAAAACCGTCATCTTTGTATTATTATAAGATGCTATTTGGTAATTGTATTATTGACTGCAATGGCGTGCTTCATAATATTCCTTCTTTTTACAGATATAGTATAAAAGCCAAAGAGCTGTCAATGATCTACCACGACAGGCCGGTGACGCCGGACGCGGAGCTGGTGCACTGGGTGCAGCACGTCGTGAAGACCCGCGGCGCGCCACACCTGCGCTCACCCGCGCTCAATGTACCCTGGTACCAGAAAATGTACCTGGACCTAGCTGTAGTCACACTAATAATCATAAGCCTCTTAGTAATGGCTTTCAAAAGAGCCTTGCTGTACTGCAAGAATCAATTTGTATCAGATCAAAAGAAAAAAAGTTAGTAATATGATAATGTCATTTTATCAAACATAGGTTTAATTGACTTGAACATTGTATCATTAAGAATCAGAAAAAATATAAAATTTGATTATTATGCTGTTTTTTTTTTTTTTTTAGGTGTCATTCGACCCCATTGCGGGTAAAAGCCTCTTCCATTATTTTCCACACTTCTCTCTTCTGTGCAGTCCGCATCCATTCCCCTCCCGCTGTGTCCATTATGTCGTCAATCCATCTCTTCCTCTGTCTTCCAACATTTCTTTTTCCTATGGGGCCCGACCATTTAGTTGTTGTGAGTGACCATTTCTTGTCCTTAATTCGTGATAGATGACCTGCCCACCTCCATTTTTGTTTCAGGCAAAATTGGAGGGCGTCTATTACTTTAGTTTTTATTCGTATGTCCGAATTCCTGGTTTTTTTGTATTTTTCTCAGATTAAGTATACTTCTCTCCATTGCATGTTGACAAGATGAGATTTTATTTTTAATTCTTTCAGTGAAAATCCATGTTTGGCTAGCATATGTCAGACTTGGTAGAATGCAAGAGTCCATAATTGTCTTTTTTATGTTAAGGCTGTAGTTCCCCTTTAGGATTTCTCTTTGGGACCAGTATTTCTTCCAAGCTATACTTATACGTCTGTTTATTTCATCTTCATTGCTGCTCGGCTTAAAAGAGACCATTTTACCTAGATACACATATTCATTTATATATTCTATCTCTTTATCCTCTAATTTAATAGCTTTTATTTGACTGTTAGACATAATTTTAGTTTTAGATGTGTTCATGTGTAAACCATTTTTTTTGCTTTCAGAGTTTAGTTTATGTATCATGGATTCTAAATTTAAGGCAGATTCGCTGAAGAGAACAATATCATCTGCGAACATTAGATGTGTTAATTTCCTGTTACCAATCCATATGCCTTTATTCTCCCAGTTAATGTTTTTGAATATGTCTTCCAGCACTGCTATAAATAGCTTGGGTGACAGCGGATCACCTTGTCTCACTCCTCTGCCAATTTTAAATTCATCTCCCAGTTTCTCTAATTGTATTCTGCTTACACTTTTAGAGTAAATATTTTCTATAATATCTATGTATATTTTATTAACACCATTATTTCTTAGAGCAGACCAAATGGAAGGGTGTACTATGCTGTCAAAAGCTTTTGAGTAGTCCACAAATGCTATATATAGTGGTTTATTGAATTCGTTATATTTTTCTATTATTTGACTTATGGTGTGAATGTGGTCGATCGTTGAGTAGCCTGATCGGAATCCTGCCTGTTCTATTGGTTGATTTTTGTCTATATCTGGTGTGATTCTTCTTAGTAAGAATGATGAAAATAGTTTGTATATTGAAGATAATAAACTGATGGGCCTGT
>JADANM010003353.1:2655364-2672520 GCA_026213755.1 Eurema hecabe
CAATATGACCTTCATAACTGACGTACTACAATTTTAGTCAATTGTATTTTTAAACCTCACAGAGCGTCGTTGTGCGCGCACGACTGTCATTTGGATGTAAAAATGATTGAAAAGAAGTGTACAGACGTAATTGAAGTTTTATCATATTGATAAATTTATTTCCGTAGTATCTATTGAACTTTTCCAATATATATGTCAGGACGACGTGATAATTTTTTCATTAGTTAGACTATTTAGTGTTAAGTGAACATAAGAATAACCGGTAAGTTATAGTTTTTGTATTTTATTATTTAGATTATAAAAAATGTTTTTTTTTTTATTTCAATATTCAAATGTACTGTATATTATATTGCCGAAAAAAATTCGACACTAAAGTAGTTATTAGGTGTTTGTCTAGAATTATAAATGTTATTCAGTATATCTTCATTTCAAATAAAGAGAGAATTATATATGCGAAAGTATGTCTGTCTGTTTGTCAATCATTTTATCAGGCTGTTACATTTTCAAATATGTAAATACATATAATTATCAATTCACTAAGCTAAACACGTTTATGAGTAAATATCAGGTCTACAATCAAATAACGAAACTCTTAAGAGCACTTATTTTTTCTGCTTGGACCTAAACTAATAATATTTTTATTGTACAAAAAAAAACACAATAAAACAAACAACAAAGAAAGAATAGCTTAATACATAAGACATTCTTACCACTAGAAATGATCGCTTTCTAACAATCTGCGACTTAGTAAAAGCTGATAAAATAAAACCCCAGTTAGAGAAACTGTCTCATTAACTAACACGGGCATTTATTGTAGCTCTACTAATTCAAAAAATGTTTCGGCTGGTATTTTTACTTGCCGCCGCGGCGACCATCGGTGATGCTTCAAAGATTCTGGTAGCATTTCCCTTCCCCTCCAGAAGTCATTCCATTCTAGGTGATGGAGTAGTCAATGCTTTATCCAAAGCTGGTCATCAGGTAAGCTTCAGGCTACAATAATATTATAAAAAATATCTGGCTAAATATAAAATATCTCTTAAATAATTGACATGAACGTTAAACCAATAATGTGCGAAAAAATACTGAAAGGACTTTTTGTACAGACCAATAAAAATCAAGGGTCTTAACCAAAACCTTGCCTTGCAAACATAAAAATATAAAAATTATTGAAAAAATAAAATAACCCTCTACTACCCAAACTGCTACCAAATAACAAATACCTACTTTTTTCCATATGGTACTGGAATATTTGATAGCCTGAAACTGCAAGTAACTAGCTCATTCAATAAGCGTATGATGGATAAAAGAAAGAAAGAAAAGAGAAGTAAATATGTATTTTTATTTGAGCATAATTTAACATTTTAGGTGACCTACATTACTCCTTTTCCAAAAAGCTCACCACGGGCAAACGTGACTGAAGTAGATGTCAGCGACAATATAGATCTGTTTCCAGGTATAATCTCTTATATAAAAATGAATCAAATTGTGTCGCAAAGTGCATAACTCGATAACAGCTGGACCGATTTCAATAACTTTTTTTTCTTGACGTACGAAGAAAATTCTTACGTTTACGTCGTCGCGTCTAAAAAAATCTACTCATATTTAAGTTGAAAGTTGATTTATAGACTACTATATAAAGGTCAACAAATCTTTTTTGTTTTCATTTTTATAATACGATTGCTATTTAAACTGAATGCCACATGATTTATGTGCAACTACCAAATTCTCCCTAACTCAACTCTGAGCCCAATTTGGGAATATATAAGGGTTGAATAATTGTAAAATCTTCATCATATACGCATCAAACATCCAGTTCTTAGAAGTCTTAAATGTCTAAAAATCCAAAATTTAGTTAACACTGTCAAAACTTCCCCTTTTAATGCATTGAGTGCTTAAAAATCCCTTTTTAATTCAACTACTATACGTTAGAGAGCGCCACTGTCAATATTGTATTCAGTGCATAGTTATGACAAAAAATCTTTAATACGATCTAGTGAAAAATTTAGATAAAGACATTTATGACCTTATAGTACTAGATGTGCGACATATTTATTAGAATTGCTGAAAATACGTGCACTATTTTTTTTTTTCAGACAACACGCGTGAGCATTTGGAAGCTCTTCTTGATAACAGTCAGATGGACCTCGAAATATCATCATTCGCAACATCATTATCGAAAATGTTTACGAACACATTAGAAAACAAAGCAGTTCAAACACTCATAAATGATCCCAAGGAAGAATTTGATGTTGTTATTATTGAATGGATATTTTACGAGGTTTTTGCAGGGTATGGTTTAAATTTATTCGTGTTAAAATAAAAGAGTGAAAAATTTGTTTTCGAAACTTGGAAATTTTACTTCCATGTTATCGAATTTCATCTAGTAATATCTTTACAGATTAGCCACAATATTCAACTGCCCGTACATCTGGGTGTCTTCAGTGGACCCTCATTGGAGAGTCCTTTCACTGGTAGATGACATCGCAAACCCTGCTTACACTCCTGACATACTGTCTGATAACTTACCACCTTTCTCCTTCATGACACGTGCCAAAGAGCTGGGAGTGATGGTCATCGGATTGGGACTAAATTATTTGTAAATATAGCTTTTTACATTTTAATTTTTGACAACTGATAATTATTAATCTCAATTATTATCTTTAGAGCACCGGGTGTCAGAATCAGGGCTTTTTATCATTTAGAATAAGGAGAAAATTTGGTTTGAATTTGTTTCCACCGATATGACAAACCGGCACCGACTATGTTTTCTGTACAACGATATTAAACATGTATCCACTAAAATATTATAACATTAGGAATTTTCTATGCCCGATTCGTCTTCGTCGCCGTTGCAGTACCTAATTAATCAACCTTCAATTTTTAATGTTCACTTTAATATTATATTGTGACCACACAACAACAATGAAAGCTTTAATTATTTTTTTAACATTTTGTAAAAGGCTTTAGGTAAATATTGATAGTATCTAGGTAAATATGGATTTTATATAGTTAAAAGTGTTTTCATATTTGTTTTTATGTTTAGCGAAATAATACGGGATATAATAAAGCAATCCACCGATATGACAAAACCGTGCGTGATCATAAAATTTCTCCGAAGACAAAAAAGTCATCTGCGAAATTCACACATTTATTTATTTATCCTTTTTTGCACAAAGTATCCTTAAAACTAGACATATACATTAAATTAAGGTAATTTAAAATTAGGTTTAAACTGGTATATAACTGTTTTGTTACACTATGACGGTTCAAATTCAATTCTATATGCAGGCTAGTTTCATTCTTATGAATTTGATCAATTTCAAATTGCAGCTTAATAGATCCAGTTCAGCAAAAAGACTACGAGAATGTGTTAGTTCCAGTTATTCAAAAACGTGGTCTGAGCGTTCCAACCCTGAAAGAAGTTCTGTACAACGCGTCTTTAGTATTGAGTAACTCCCATGTATCTATAGGCAAATCTATACGCTTACCCCAAAACTTTATACCAGTTGGTGGATATCACATTGATCGAGATGTCAAGCCCTTACCCGAGGTAAGTTTCGCGCGGTTTTTAATCTATTTTTTACAGAACTATTTTAATTTTAGTCTTAAACAGTACAGACCAACATTATTTTACTTATGTGTGCAAACATTTAATTTATTTTAATTATACCTCTGTGACTTTGTATATTGTGTTGCTGGGTTTCACCAGCAACTAACCCTTTTTAAATATTTATCTTTTTAATATGTAACCCATGACAATCGATAAAAACAAATTTCAATATTGTTTCAACTCTCTATGTCTTTACAATATAAATATTGAGTATGCATTAAATCTTTATTTATAGAAAAAATCTTATAATAATGTTGTTATTATTATTACATGAATATCTAACTTAAACTATTAACGTTAAAAATTACAGGACTTGAAGAAACTTCTTGACAACTCCAATAATGGGCTTATTTACTTCAGTTTGGGCAGTAATATCAAAAGTCAATTCTTGCCTGAGAAACTAAAACAAAGCTTACTGAAAATGTTCGGTAGTCTGAAGCAGACGGTACTGTGGAAATTCGAGGAAGACCTGCCGGGTACTCCTCCTAATGTTCACATTGTGAAGTGGGCACCACAACATGCCATTTTAGGTAAGAAATTAAGAAGAAGTAGGTAGGTCCGATATTACTATGAATATTGACTGTATTAAGTTCTGATTTATTAACTTCTTCTATATCCAGATAAATACTTTATTAAATAATTTTTTTTTACGGCCGGTTTAAATAATTTCTTTACGGCTTTCGTATAATTGCTAATCAAACAAACGTTTTAAATCGAGGTAATCCTACGCAAGCAAGACGGTCACGTTATCTCTGTTTATATAAAAGTTCCTCACTGTTTATATCATTATGTAACATATTATTCTTAAATTGTTTCTTACAGCGCACCCAAAGTGCACTATTTTCCTGACCCACGGTGGTTTGTTATCCACAACTGAAGCCGTCCACTTCGGAAAGCCGATCATTGCAGTGCCTATTTTCGGAGACCAATTCAGCAATGCCAAAAGGGCAGTTGAGAAGGGCTTTGGATTAATGGTTGATCTTACTTATAATGTGGCTGATGACATTCAAAAAGCCATTGATAAAATGTTGCGAAACCCCGAGTAAGCGATTTATAATTTTATAAGAACGCGTAAGATCTTTAAAATTATAGGAAGCTTTTGATAAAAATATGAGTGAGAATCAGAGTAAAGTAAACATTTTTTGTCGTAGATATATACAAAAAAAATACCTACTACTTATTTATATAGTTCTAACACAAGAGCATTTTTAATGTGATTTCGACTTATTTAACTTCATAAGTATACAAAAGCACATTGTTGCAATTTTAATGTTATAAATCTCACAATTTTCCTCCATAATCAATTGATGGAAATGGTGTGAAATAGCAAAATGCAATCAATTATTGTGCCTATAAGCAATAATGCTTGAGTGTAAATTGAAATTGTCCTAATTATAGGTATAGTATTAAAGCAAAGGAGCTGTCAATAATCTACCACGACAGGCCGGTGACGCCGGACGCGGAGCTGGTACACTGGGTGCAGCACGTCGTGAAGACCCGCGGCGCGCCACACCTGCGCTCACCGGCTCTCAATGTACCCTGGTACCAGAAAATGTACCTGGACCTAGCTCTTGTTCTAGTCACTATCTTTACAACTATTGTTATCGCCCTCAAAAGACTTCTGTCATTTTGTAAAAGGAAAATCAAATCGAATAATAAAAAGACGCAATAAGTTCTACGCTACATTTAGACTAGGTTATTCAAGTTTTGTTATAAAAATAAAATTAGGTAAATCGTTTAAACTGACTTTAATTTCTACACGCCTTCAATAACGAACTAATAAACAAATTAAAGAAAAATGATTGATTTCACTAAATATCTTTGTTTTCTAAATTTATTGTAAAAATGATTTTCGATATGTATTATACATTATCTACAAGACTTTTTTAAGTCTAAATGTATACTGTGCACATGTTACTGTAATAGCTCGAACTGTGCAGTAAATCCTAAGATATTTCAGTGAAACCTAAGATCTACCAATTCCTAACGGTAAATGTCCCAATAGGTTTGTGATTCGAACTTTTACCACCATCCCCTTGGTAAATCTAAGAATTTACATTAATGGCACGTTAAATGTTGAAAAACAATTATGTAAGCATTATGTTTATATTTCGTTGTTAAATTCCAAATAGGATTCCGATTCAGTTAGATAGATATTGAGATATTCAGAGTTATGCGTTATGTGTTTTTTCAAAATAATTTTAATAAATAATTAATTATTATTTTATTCCTAAAACCAGCATCTTCAGCTGACAGTGGTAAGACCTAGCATATACAGAATTCGAATGGTAAAAGCTCGTAAAAATCGTATTTTCAGGAATACTTACATTTACCAACCCATGTCGGTTAGTCCTAAGACTTGAAATGAAAGAATGGAATTTCTTAACGCTCGTTGGATGGTGAGCTTTTTCATGTATAAATATTACAATAGTCGTTGTTTATATTTACATTGTATGTTCTTTTTTTAAAAAGAGCTACTATCAGAGTTTCTTGCCGGTTCTTCTCTGTAGAAACTGCTTCCGAATCGGTGGTAAATGTTTTGTAATGCCATGACGATTCAAAAGTGTTGCTAAATGTAGCCTAATTAAATAAAGATACTTTTGAGATTCACTTTGACTAACACTCAAATCTTAAGATTTACCGTAGTTCGAGCTTTTACAGCAGGTAACATATTTTGTACCGGTTTTCACATTAGCTTACTTAATAATATTTTCAAGTGTATCGAGATTTATTATCGCTATTATTTAATGCACAAACATACATTGATTGGGTTATCACTTATCACTAATCTAATAAAATCGCTCTCTGCTATCCATCTAGCTACATTGCAGATATTACACCACGTTTTGAAATACGTATTGTGTAAATAAAGAGCAATCAACATAACATTTATTTTTATCAATTGATATATCATTAATAAAATATTTGATTTAACTCCTATTGTGATAAAGTGGTTCTAAGCAACAATTCTTTAATTCTAAGATAAAGAAAAATGTATGTCAGTGATATAGATAGCTGATAAATAATACATAACATTTAAGTTCATTGGCACATCATATGAGTTGAACAATGTTATGAAATCATTTTGAAACTGAGACAAAATATTCTTTAATAGGCAAAAAGGCAAAATATACCTTAATGAATTGACGTATAAGTTATAACGCATAATCCCTTAATAATTGTAAATGAATCAAAAAACTGTATATGTTAACGTTATCAGCTCAATGACGATATTGCTATCTACAAAAACGTGAATTTCGATTTTACTTTTTAACCGACTTCAAAAAAGGAGGTTTCTCAATCTGATTCTGACCGTACATGTGCTTTTTTTGTTTGATATTATATTTATATTTGCACCCGTATGAGTTATAATGAAGGTTTGCAGTGAATCTGATGTTGGGGACCATAGACAGTTGAGGGAATTCCTCGAAGAATTACAGCATTTAACCAAGGGCAACCACTTTCCGACTGTAACCGTCGTTTCGACCCACCACTTCAAATCGTAAAATAAAATAATTTTCAACAAAAAAACCAACTTATACTAAAAAGTAAGAAATAAATTTGCTGCGCACAAAGTAATGCGTATTTTCATTAAGTATATAGAAATAATTTAATAGTTATTTTATACCGAATCCTAAATTATAAAATAGGTAAGTATTAACTAATTACTATTATCAGTGTGAGAGTATCATTTTTCTTTTTTTTTTTTTTATTTAATACACAGACAGGATACAGTCATCGCATGATAATATATAAGCTTAGTAGTAACTGCACGAGACAGTATCCCAAAGTAGTGTACATATCAACTTAACTAAACAAAGAGCGGTGGGGGAATATGATGATTAGTATCATCACGTATACAGAGAAAATAAAAACAGAACATTTACTATTGATATTATGTGACATATTGCATATTATGTGACATGAGAGGTGGCAGAAGGATACTTGGCTTTCATAATACCAGTAATTTTATATAATCATTACGTACAAGTCAACGAATTTATTTAAATACACGGTAACCCCGGCACCACTGGCAAAGAAAGTATTGTTAAAATTATTTTTGCTAAGTTCTAAGTTTTAAACTATATTGAATAATAATAATAATAATATAATAATAACATTACATACAAGTGCACGATAATAGTTTAACATTTACGATTAATATTATTGTTTATTAGATGTTTTACACAAAAATACAAGATACACATATTTACATTTTTCTATTTAACTAATTTTAATTATCAACTAACACATAGATATATTTAATGCTTTAATAAACGAAACATTTAACCTTTACTTTGGATTTTTTATTCAAATATTTACTTCGTTAAAGAGAAACTTGTCGATAATTATGTACTTATGCTATATTGCAAGTAGGTTTTAGATTGCAAAAAAATCGGCCCAGGCGTTTAGTCTGTATAGTGCTTCAAAGGAACAAACATACATACATACATAGACTGATGAACACATTACCCTCCTTTGCGGCGCGCAGTCGGATATAGCTTGTAGTCTTCCTTATTTTTTAGTTTCATAATTTAAATTTGAGAAATTATACACAATCGATTGTTAAAATTGGTACTGTAAATTGTACTCCTTTAACAAGAATAAGATAGTGTTGCCATGACTCAACTATACCTATTGCTTTTATATCCGTTCAGGCTCTTCATAAAAATAATAAAATTTACGAAACACTTTCAAGTACCGGCCTTTAACGCACTTTTATTAAATATATTTTAGGGTTGATTAATTTTCAAAGCATTTATTAATTTACTATCTCAAGTGGACGATTAGATTTATTAAATTGATTTACTTTTATTCGTCTGCTATATAAGCTCAGAGAGAGATTTTATTATTCAATATCATAAAGTTTTTCATAAAAGTGGTAAAAATACTACCTATACCAGTCAATCATGAAGGCCTGTCTATTAATAAGCAGCATTTTAATTGTTTGTATTTTGAAACAAGCATCTTCCCATCTACGGGTTCTTGGTAAGTAACAATTGAAAAAAAAAACAATAATATCATATCAATATAATTTTGTTAATTTGTTTAGGATCGCCCCGTTGTGTTAATTTGTGGGATGAAGGCTGCGTGAACGGCCAATTACCGGGATCAGGTAAAAATCTACAAAATTTTGAATGCGATAATCGATCTGTATTTTTTTAATTTTTTTACCATGCAATATGCCAACTCTTGCTTTCAAATTTTTTATTTGTAGAATTAAATTTTGATCAAAAATTTATAGGTGACGATGATGACTATTTAAACGGAGGTTTTAACCCAGGGAAGCGTTGTGTGAATATGTGGGACGAAGGATGTGTGAATGGACAACTTATTGGTTCGGGTAAGCTTCTTGAATCTTATATTAACTAAATTAAATATTGTATTAAATAGATATATACTATTAGTGCAAAATTGTGAAGACGCAAAAACATCCAAATTAAATCCTTTAGGTGATCGGTGGCCGGTCTGGAGTTTATTGCATTCAGGCGCAACTGACAAAACGAGCTATCACAATTATTGTTCTTGGTGTTTTTTTTCATTTATCTCTTTTCTACAGTTTTGACTTTTAGTTTAAAGTGAAAGAAAACTATACATGTATTTGAGATTCTAAGTGTTAGGCATTTATTGGTCTATGACTTTATACCTACAGGCAATGATGACGATTATCTTTACGGTGGCTTTAACCCTGGAAAAAGATCCTTGGATACCGTTATTGCTAAGTTATGGAATGCTCGCCGCCATCAATAGAAAAATTTATCGACTCCTCAATATTTGGTTTCACTTCATTAACAAGATCATTATAGCAGAAACATTTCCATGATAAATATATAACAATAAATAAACATTGTATTTCATTCCATTCTTTAAAATCTTTATGACTGAAATCTTTACAATGGGAGAAGATTCATAGGTTGTTTACAATAAAAGCAAATTATTTTTGTAACTTTATTAAATCTACAATACATAGAAATGTGGACTTCCCAACGACTTAAATCAATGTACAAAAATATTCATCTGTCTCAAAAAAGCAATTTTTAATTGCTTCGACCCCAATCTAGACGTTAAAGTAGGTTTATCACCTACATATTGAGTAACTTACAAACTATATATAATATTATGCTATGTAGAAATTAGCGATGGACGTCACATGAACTAAATAACTTCCTTCGGCAAGCATTTATAAGTCTTTATTTAACTATTTGTAAACTGTAAATTGATGTACGGCAAACATAGCCAGATTAAAATATTTTACAAAAAGTACTGAAAATACATTTTAAATCTGACATAATTTGGCCTTTAACAAAATTATTTTCTTGGCATCTTACACAATAGAAATTACACAAAATAGGCAAGTAGATATTATTATTTCAACACATATATTCCAATACTCAGAATTATTGCCCATCATTTCATAGATGTTAGTATTGTTACAGAATCAAGGAATTCATTGCAACATTATTATAATAGACACAATTTCAACATTTCATTTTAGAATGGAATTTCTTTTTATGTTGAATTACAATTTTAAGGCACAATTTATATTTGACAATAAATATTAGGTTTTATTAGGAAACTATTTTGACAATTTCAATAAAGCGGTGGGAATTATAACACCTATAGTACTATTCTAAAAATTATCAAAAGGGCAATGATTTATGACAAGCTGGGTTAATAGTAACAATTTTTATATTAATTTCAGATTGATTTATTAATATTGTTTTACTTTAATATTTAGTTATCAATGTATACATTTTATAATACACTTCGGAGTAATTCTTACACTCACTTTTTATGGTATAATATCTTCTTTTATTATTGTCAACAAGTTGTAATATTATCACAGTTACTTTTATAATTCATATATCAGTCATGTTATTTAAATGTTCCAAATGAAATAAATGCAATCCATTTACCTTACCAAATCAACATACATACATATAGTGGAGATCTGTTAATTATAATATAAGTACTTACAGTGAACCTGAAAAATCATATATAAGATACTTATATAAAGTAATAAAAACAAAATAACTTACTACAACTAACAACAAATCAAACAATTATTTGTTTGTTCCATGCCAATGATCCTGGCTGTAATGAGGCAATTCCATAGGCATTTTGTTGTACATATTATTATTTTGTACTGGTTGCGGGGGCGGCGCTTTCGGAACATTAGATTGACGAAACTTGGTGGAATACTTATAAAAATCAGACATTTCAAATGGTTTTGTCTCTTCTCTGTATGGTATACATTTACCCTGCTCAATAACAGTCAAATTTTTAGGCGACTCTAATGATATAGCACTCGGTGACAACACAGGTGGGCTGTTGGGTATATGATTAGGACTTTGCATAGCTGCATGCCTCCCGGAAGATATCATTATTTCATAAGGCTGTGAATTTCCTACACTAGAGGTTCGTTTCAAACTAGAACTCTTTTTTAGTGTTGGAATTTCTCTTGTTGGAGAATCCAGAGATGTTTCATACCATTGCTTTTCTTTTAATTTTGAATCTTGTGAAACAGGGGAAAATTTATTCATACTTACCGAGTCGAAATTTTGAGAATAGCCTGACATTTGGCTCATAGGACTAAGGGGATCTTGGCTGTGCCGTCTGTCATCATAATCATCTGTTGAAACCTGTAGCTGCAAATGCAAAGGATTTCTAACATTATTGCGTTCTCTCAAAGGCAATGTATTGGGTACTGGTATATTTCGTTCTATTGGTACATGAACTCTATCCATTGGTTGTTCTTGAATATCCGGTTGAGATCTATGCTGATAAACGGCTGGTGCTTGTCGGTAGCCATCACCCATATTCTCTAAGTGGTGATTGTAATCGCTGTGTGATGTCAAGTGGTACGTCTGAGTTCGTTGGAGTGTGTTACGTCGTACACCATCTGCTCGTCGTTTTGTCTGCGAGGGCGCCTGATGATGATGGGTTGCACCTAAATGTTGGCTTTGAGCCTTTAACTGTGAAGCATATTGATACAACAAAGGCATTGTACGCATGCTATTTGGAGGTGCTATAGGATGTTGCATCATTGTCCCATGGTTGTAGTGTGTTGTTATATCTGGATGACTAGAGCTAAAATGTGTTTCTCGCAAACGAGACACATTGTGAGACTCTGTAGGGCTATTATAATATATTTTGTTTGTGTACTCAGTTGCCATAGTGTGATGGCGATACACAGGACCTTGTTGCAATTCGTTATGTATATCACTCGGTAAGCCTTCATGGCGGCTAGCTAACGAAGGGTATGTATGAGAAGGATGAATAGAAAAGGTGTCAGTGTTTCGTTCTTGAGGAGGCGAAGGAAAAAAATTAGAACAACTCGTTTCAGGACGACGTATTTGCCTCGGGTGAAGGCTTTTAGCCGAAACACCAGAAATGGACGGCGTAGATAATCGGTGCGAAATATTTTTACGTAAATTGTGTTCTACATCGTGTCTATCTGTAGTAAATTTGAGGCGCCTGGAAGTGTTATCAGATCCATCTTGTACATCAGTACCATCAGTGGATCTATCTACACTGCGAATACTTCCCAATCTTTCTCTTTGTGGAACCTCAGGACTCAAAGGCGCTTCCGGTGGCATAACACCAGTAAGTTGAACTTCTTGAACACACAACTTATATAACTCCTCATTTTTAGCTGCTAACATCTGTTCCAATTCTCTTTTACGAGCCTGAAGCTTTAAAAGCTTGTCTTGCTTATCAGAATGTAGATCACTACCCATTGTGCTTGTACCCATATTCACACCGTATTTAAACTATTAAGTTCATTGAGGAAATTAGTTTAACAATTGTGAGAAAGAAACTTAAGATAAACCATTTAAATAAAAGTAAATTAAAGAAAATTAGGAAATTAATAAATTACACTAGTTCACACGCACAAGCCCGCACCCATGTTTTTTCTAGTAATGTTGCCACTTAGCAGTTGCCTTTACTAATAATTGTCATTGACATTCATTTACCAGTTGCTAAATCTAAAATATATTATCAATTAAAAAAAACAATAAACATTTTTTCGAAGAAAATGATAAAGAAAAACTTATTAAAATAAGATTCGATTAGATCGCATTCGTGTTTGTTTGATTCCATCAAAAATATTAAAAAATAACATAACATTTGCCATCTGAAATTATAAGAAATAGCAACACTTGACAGGTTTTCAATTTCCATAATAATTACCTATTCATTTCATTCGTTTGGGGAAAATGGTGGAAATTGTGTTTTGACTTTTGTTTTGGTTTCTAGTTTCAATATACAATAAATTTAACTTTAGCATAATTTATAACGAAAATACTTTTTTAATCCAAACAATACGAGTAGTCTGCTTTTGTATACGATTTTAATACAGTGTTTATTCATAACATCGATTAAAAATATAGTATGGCTAAAGTAGAGCAGCCGCTATTTATTCTTCCAAAGAAACGGAACGGTAAGAAGCAAAATTCTATAGCCGGACATGTTGATCATATTATAACTGTTCAGGTTTGTATTCATTTTATGTAATAATTTTGTAAGTGAAAGTTATTTTATTTATGTTATTTTGTGTTATTGTTACTCAGGGAGCTGCAGATGCTGAAATATCATCGAAATACAAGAATGGACTGTCACCAGTTTCTGAGCATGTAGCTAATGGCATAATACATTCTACCATGGAGGGACTAAAATCTAATATGAAAATAAATTTACCCATTATAAATGATATACATGAAGATGACACAAATGAACCCAGTGGAGATCAATCTAAATGTGTTCAAAAAAATGGTTATCAACCTCTGAACTTGAACAGCAGTCGTGAAATAATTGACTTATCACCAATCTATGAAAACTCTTCAGATGCTTGCTCAAGCCATGGTGATTTACGTGATGATATTGAAATTCAGAAGAGTTGTCGTATTTTAAATTCAGATACTATTGAGAGTGCATGTCCTACACCTAACAGTCTGTCACAAACTCACTCGGAAATGAGCTTTGAAATGGGTCCTATGACTGATAGCCTCAAAAATAGTGCAAAAAGAAAGAAAAGAGTAAACATTGTATCTGGAATCACTGAGTGTGATAACAATGAAACTGAAATCACTGCTTTACGAGTTGATTCTGAGGCATCTCTCACGCCTGACTGCTCTCTGTCTGAGAGTAAGGACAGTTACTTAACAATGACTGGCACTATTAAACGAGGCAAGAAAAAAGGCCAAAATGTTGATGTTAAACTTAACATCTCCAGAGAGGAACTTGAAATTATTGAAGCTTCAATTGTAGCTGATGAATTGAGCAAAATGGATGTGTCCAAATGCTCGCTATACAATGGACCACACATATTTTTTTTCAGCTTATTATGTGTGCCGTTTGTAGCTTGTTTATCTGCAGGATATTCCTTTTATATCGGAACATTGGCGTGGTATAACATTTTCATTCATGTTTCTGAAGAATTCAGCTATGTTAAGAAGGTGTTTCTGGCTCCAATAGTGATTTTGTCTTATCCATTTCTGATTGTCATTTTTACGGTCGGACTGGGGTTGTATGCAGGTATAGTACAGCTTACATTTAGTGGAGCAAATTGGTGGAAGGATGTTTGCGATTTTGAAAAAGGCTTTTATGGTTGGCTTTGTAATGTGTTAGGCATGTCGGAGTGCAGCCCGTATGAAGTTGTTGTCCTGATGGATGTTAAACCTTAAATAGATTGCTGGTTTTTTTTATTGAAGTACATATTTTATGAGCAGGGATTACTTTTTGAACGACAGAGTTTAAAGACAAGCTTTTTATACTTAGCATTATTGATATATTAGATTTTGAATGAAAATAACTGAAATTTAATTGTTTTGACATTTATAAAACGGCTATAAATTATTGCTTAGTTAAGTGAATACCTAACTGATGAACCATGACCATAAAAATAATGCTTCTATTATTAATAGCTAGAACACACTGCCATTTATTATCTAAGAATAGAAATAGATTTTTTAAGTATACATATCTAGTCAGATGCTCATTAGTTTTAATTTAAGAGAAGGTTTGTGAGTAAAAGAGATTGGAATATTTGGGAACAACTGAAAAGACTAAATGGAATGATTTTTAATTTTATGGTATATTAATATTAATATATTTTAACTCAACTTGTAAATGTGTGATATTGAATTTTATAAGTTTGACAAATACCAAAAATTAAATAAATGTTTAACAGAGAAATTACACATTTATGAGTTAAAGTTAAGAAAATTATGACGGCAATCATCAAAATATGTATTAAATGCTATGTACCTTCATACCATCTTCCAAATATTTTATTGTCATTCCAGTATTTTATCTAGTCATATTGATTATAACAGATTTTAATTATATTTTCATATTATTTATTTAGTCATTACATTTTAATCATATCAATTTTGCCATATACTTGGTTGTGGTTTTATGTATAAGATTTTATACTGTTCTTCACATGCACAAAGAATATGTACCCACCTGTAATCAATTGTACAATGTACCTATTTATAACATTTAGAGCCCCCGCATATTATAGACTTGTTTAATCTGCAAATAGCTTATTTTTAAAGCAGTTTGGAGTTTAGTAAATCCGATTAGTGCGGGCATTTCCACACATTCCAACATTTCCACATGAATTAAATTGTTATTAGGCTAGTCTTTAGTATGCGGGGGCTATATAGATTTGTTTATAGATAGATGCCTTTGCAAAGTAATAGTCAAATGTATGTGCTTTAAGCAAAGCAGTATTGTAACTGTAAACCAATTAATCAATACAAAACCAAATGTATTGCTTAGCAAATTTTATTACATTATATCATGCTTATGTGTTATAATATGGATATTTAGTCCCAGTTTGTATTACACAATTTTTGCAAAATATTTATGAAGACTGATGTATTCTAGTCACTATTGTGTCCATTTTCTACAATAAAATATTTTATAAAACAAATTCGTTTTACTAAACAACCTATGCTACAACATAATGTACAATGTTTCTAACTTAGAACTCTTTATCACAATTACCATACATAATCAAGTTGTGTGCGCTTTCCTTTGACTATCATTGGCTTGTTTTTCTTTGAACTCGGCGTCTATCCTTTCTTTAGCGCGAACAATTTTCGATTGTAAATAGAAAGACCCTCCTTTTGACTTCTCATTTACACTAAAAAGGTGTTCGTAATTATTCTTAATCTTATCTCCTTCTAACTTTTCTATGTTAAGAATTTGCATAGCTTCTTCTAGTGTGAGACCCGTTGAAGCATTTGTAGCGGCTCTCCGAGCACCTTCAGGGCCACCTCCAGCCTTCTTAGCTGCTTGTTGAGATGCAGCGATTTCCTGCTTCAAAGCCCTCGCGAATGCTCTACCGACAACCTGAGCCCCCAAAACAATTATTTGTGCGATGTATTTTGCCATATCTTTTCTGATAAATTTAACAACGCAATATTATTTTTCATTACGAGATATATTATATGAATTAAAATTTACGAAATTGACATTTTAACCAGACTAAAAGTTAGGTTAAAGACTGCGTTCAGGAATAGTTTATAGTTCTGACACTTAAACTTATATATTTTGGTTGCTTTTTTAACTACACAAAATAAAGTTAAAATATTATAAATGTCTGTTAATGTAAATTATGTTATAACCATCGTTGTACAATAACTAGTATTATTATTGGTGATTAAATTAAAAAGCATTTTTTATTAAAATTTTGACGAAGTATAGGTATGTAATTATTATAATATTTTATGTTGTCTAATGTCATGTAGGGTATGTCATATTGTCATACTTCATAGCATCGTTTGGAAATGTCAATCTCGATGATTTGATTTGTGATGTCCACGCTTAATAATTATTGCAATTTAATAATTTGCATCACTTGCATTTGAGGATCCAGGAAGTGCAGTACACGTTGACAGTGCGTTGCTCACATTGGACCAATTAAACGCCTTTTAATAACGAGTTAAAATTAACATCTGCTACGACATGACTTTAGGAACATACAACCGACATCAAGCGGAGAAGAAAAGGTATATTTACTAGCATTTAAATATACTTATGATTATTCATTTGATTTACTGATTATTAATAACCGTTTTTTACAGGCAAGCGGCTCTGGCAGCTGCTTTCCCACAGGGAATACGTTGTCAAAAATGCCTTCAGTATGGGCACTGGAGTTACGAATGCACTGGACAACGCAAGATTTTAGTCCGCCCATCTCGAACGCAAGTACTGAAGAAAAATCTCAAGGCCAAGGAATCGAAGTGCAGGTAAGCATTTTAATTTTGTAGCGTTATTTTATATTTTTAAACTACCTCCAATTTGAGACAGTTCTAGAATATTCTGTTACATATGTAACGGTTTTTATTTTTGACACTACCTTCAATTTGAGATATTATTCTCTAAGCATTTCTATGCAATATTTTAAATTATTCGTGAAATAGAAAGTAAATCATTAATGGTTAAGTAAACCAACAAAAAAATTATATCAAAATAAGTATTGTACATTATATTATAATTATATTTCCATACAACATACAGATTTATATTT
>JADANM010003353.1:2678640-2695297 GCA_026213755.1 Eurema hecabe
AGGGAAAAAATATATAATTAAATGAGTATAATTATATACTTCAATATTATAATACAGTTTTATAAAAATATTTTTACCATTTTAATAAGATTTAATTATATTAATAAACACGAATACCTGTGAATGAGTGTCGATATTTTAAGCGTAATTTTAAAATAACATCAATTTAAAGTTACTTTCTCTTAATATAATATTTTGAATTCAGTTAATCATGAACATTACCATACAACATACCAAATCAAACCTTATGAATATGAATTATCTACAAGTTAATAAAAAAATCACGCATTTTTGTTCGCTAATTAGAAGCATTGAAAACGAATTTAAACCTTTTTCACTCAAGACGCTTTACGACTCTTCATAGGCTATGGTGGTCGATAATAACCATTAGGTGAATTTCTTGCTGTGTTATAAAATATTGAAAATAATACCTGTAATTTAGGATGTATATTTTCTCTGGCATACACTATGTATTTTTTGAGCAAATCTTGTGGCAATGTGATGTCATTTTCTGGTGTTTCTTCCAATGTTGTTCCCTTTTGCGTGGGGTGATGTCTTATGTGAGAACTTACTACAAACCTATAAATAATTAAAATAAATCGTTATTGACTTTTTTATAGAAGCAATCTTAATTTGAATGTCTAGGTATATGTTCATATTTCCATATAAATGTGTCATATTAATTTTCAATAGTGTGTGTGTATATTATTTTAACAAAAAAATAAATTTTATAAAACATAACAGTACAAATATCTCTTACTTAGCCAAATGTGCATCCTGCATATGATTAGGTTCATCTCTCACTACACATAGAACATCAAAACGTGACAGCAACGGTTCAGCCAAATTGACATTTTCAGAAAACGTTAAAGATGCATCATATCGACCGCCTATGGGGTTGGCTGCGGCTATTACTGAACATCTGGAAGTAAATTAAATAAAAAATAAATACTTCACGACACTTAATTTATCATAGTGCCATCTAGTCCTACAGTAACAAGAGTTTTTCTTATGGCAACTATATAACAAATAAGTTAAAAAGGCAGTTTTATTTAGTAAAAACATTGCAACACCCAGACCAGTGTGGGGGAATGTTACTGCACTTACGGTTAATATTTTTAAAAAGTAGTAAATAAGTTTATAGGTATGACTTACACATAAGTAAACCACTAAGAGTAGCAGTAGACTTAATACTAGCAAGAACATATAAAATTTCCTGAAAAATCGAATAAAATGTACTGACAAATTACAAAATTACAGAAGATATCTATACAGACTTTCTTTATATTGGTTTCAAGCCTATAAATCTCATACAGTTATAAAATAACCAAATTTTACCTAGCATGTAGCGATGTTACAATGCCAGCTTTAGATATAGATATGGATTGTTGTTCCATCGCCTCATGTATGGAAGTTCTGTCCTGGTCATTCATTTTGTCAAACTCATCTATGAGACACACTCCTCGGTCAGCTAGTACAAGTGCCCCGGCTTCTAATGTCCATTCCCTGTAATAATATATTAATAAAATTACATATTGGTGTAATGAAAACAACAGCTAGTTTTTTAAATTTTTGCCTCATAGTTTGTTGAGCTTGAATAAGTGAAGTTGCTACACTCATCTATGACATGTTACATCAGGCTCATAGTTAGACGTAGATAAATTTAAAAATAAATTATTGATATTATACAGAAAAATACAATACCTAGTAGTAGGATTCTTCCTAACATAAGCTGTTAAACCAACTGCACTTGCTCCTTGACCAGTAGTAAATATAGCTCTTGGGGCAATCTGAAATCATGTTTTATAAATTAGTAATAACATAAACAGATTTTCTTCATTATCATAACTTTATTATTTATATTTATATAATGAAGCAAATTTGTTTTATGATGAAAAAAAACCATTGTCATGTAAAGAATCCTAACAAAAACTCACTTTTTCAGTATATTTCAGAAACTGTGATTTAGCTGTACCAGGGTCCCCACAGATTAAGACATTTATATCGCCTCGAACTTTGTGCTTGTCACCTGAAAAAATTACATGTTAGCTAATTTATTTACATTACCTTTCTAAATAATTGATACTGGCATTTTTATAAACATACAATACTCAGCTTTAAAAATTTGCTTATTTTAGATTCTTAGACCAATTTCTCAGTCACACACTGGTAATTGAATATTTAGATTTTAGAGTATTGTCCAAAAGAAATAATCATTAAATAGTATAAAACAAAGTCGCTTTCTTTAGTATGTCCCAATGTTTGAATCTTCAAAACTATGCAACCAATTATCATGAGAACGCGGTAATATACTATTAAGGTAAAATTAACCAACTGTTTCTTTGCAACTTATGTTTCAAAAAATAAATAAAAATAATAATACCTGG
Organism: Eurema hecabe; assembly: GCA_026213755.1. Taxonomy (NCBI): domain Eukaryota; kingdom Metazoa; phylum Arthropoda; class Insecta; order Lepidoptera; family Pieridae; genus Terias; species Terias hecabe. Next base: position 2,681,028 of record JADANM010003353.1, read on the forward strand.
ATTTTTAGGTTCCCCACCAAATAGAGCCAAAGCCAGTCCTCGCTTAATATAATCATGTCCGTATATTGAAGGTGCAATACTTTGTACTATTCTTTCAGCGATTTGAGGATCTTTCGACAGTTTTATAATATTCGCGACATCCTCATCTGTTAGTGATTCCACTATATGCTTACAATCCTTAACTACTATGTAGTTTGCTATTATCACAGTTGCAAATACAGGGAAACCCTAAAAAAACATTTTCGTTTTAGTAAAAATATAAAACTTTTTTTTTTTCATAAAAGAAAAAAAATCTTGCTCAGATTTTTTAAGTATATAAGTTGTTATGATATTTAAATATAAATATATCTTTTAATAATAATGAATCTTCAATACAACTTATCAAAGTAAATAATATTTTATTATCCATTTAGTTTTTCTTAAAGCAAGAGCATTCCCTTCCCTTTTTATATACAACTTTAATGCTTATTTTTAAGAAACCAACCTGTTCAGTATTTAACGATCCATCATAGTTATTAGTATAAATTCCTGTGAGATCAACCTCATCTCCAGGCTTGCATCGATCACATAAATCAGCTAACAGTATACAGTCCTTACTCCTGGGAATTCGGCCAGCCGGAATCCTTCCAGGTGATTCTTGAATTGTCACCTTTTGGTAGTTACGGTATACTGTTTGTTCCATGTTCACCTGGATAATTAAAAAAATATATAAAAGATTGATAAAACAACACCAAAAATGAACAAGTAACATAACAAAAAAATTAAAAAACTATTGCTGTTGTTATACATTAGACAACTATTACATTATTCCCCTTAATATAACAAACAGGCAGACACATAAGAATAAAGCTACGTATTATGTATATTTAAAACAATTTAAAATCTTCATTTAATCAGTACACTAAGTATGTTTCCTTTTTTAAATCTTACCATAAAGGGACCAGCACTTTGACACTCAGGACACGAACCAGGCTTCACTTCAGAATTCTGTGACTGTACAAATGGTCCCAAAATGTACCCACATCTATTACAATCGTACTTGACAACTGATAACTGTGGTAGCACACCTGTAGTTGCTGTTATGACACCTACAGTTCGGACCAACTGATTCAAGTGAAGCTTCCGGAATGTCCTCAACTCTTCTATCAATGGGAGATCTGATATTCTAACATGGATTTCTGACGTTACACGTTCGTAGCTAGGAAATATCTGTAGCACAATTTCCTTAGCCACTTCGTCGAATATTTGTAGCATTTGGAACGGTGCTTCCGGTAAAAAGTAGGCTAGGACTTGCTCCCTTCTAGCTAGGACATCAAACTCTACATGGAATGATGCTTGATTATGCTCGCACATGCGACGGATGCGATCTTTATATACATATTGACCTTTGCTGTTTGTGTATGTGCGTAAGAAATTCTTAAATCTGAAATTCAAAATATAATGGTTTCAATAAATTAAAACTATTAAGACATAATAAGAAATGATTCTATAAGATCTTTTATTTGAGAAAAAAAACATTGATTAATAAAATATGTGTTGAAATTGTTTGTGTTACATTTTTTAAATACCAAGAGTGTACTTAGATAATTAACTGTTACAAGGGTCTGTGTCGTAACAGAAAAAAAAAATGAGCAAATGAGTAAGGAAAATACTAAAGGATGGAAATTACTCCTGAGTCAATTACAAATTCATCCAGAAATATTGATTAATTGACTCTTCTATAGCAATGGTAGAGCTATCATTAAACTTATACAAACCTATTAGCAATCTCTGTCCTAGGCCCCAACATAGATACCCACTCCTTGGTTGTATATCCCTTTGTATCCTCCAGATTCTCAATACTTTCAATACCCTCTTCAATTTGCTCCTCTGTACCTGTAGCAGCCTTCTCTGCTGCTCTGCGTCTCTTTGCTCGAGGAGCATCACCACTTTCCTCATCGGATTCATCTTAAAATTTAAAATATTCATTTAAAATATGTTGTTAACTTTAAGAGGATACAAGGGTACATACACACATAAGGTTTTAGGTGCTTGATTAGCCCAAAATTTAAAAGATGTGTAACTAAGTTTCTTAGTGTAGTATGTAAGTATTAAATACCACCAAGAAATACTGTAGTTTCACAGTGGTGAAAGAGTTGAGTTTTAGTTCCCATTGAATATGGATTGTCTTAATATATTAAGGCAAGAGATATATATTTTACTATAAGGGTTTGCAGCTGGTTCCAATCTGTAGAGACTGCCTTCCGAAACCGGGGTTAAATTTTTTGACTTTGACTTTTAACAGCAATTTGTAAAGAAACTTACCATACAGTAATCCTCTATCATCTCTTCTTATACGCCCTTCATCTCTGTCACGTCTTTGCAGTTCCCTCTCAGCTGCCATTCGATCATCAATAGACATAGCATCATAGTCTCCATCATCCAAGTCCTCAGCGTCATACCGGTCCAGTGCTGGCATAGGACGGTAATCTCTAGAAATAATAATTTCTTTTTATTTAAAAATAATCATTAAAATTTACTAACATGTATTAACGCATTTTAAGTTGTTAAGTACTTCACAATAGTGTAACACTTTTAAAATAGTCCTGAAGTTTCAGTCACCTTTAAAAAAACTGATTCCCATCATTGATCTTTAATGTGAGCAAAGATTTATAATTATTCTAGTCCGAGTTTAGAATTGAGTATTTAGCCATTAGCAGATATGTTTAATAATAGGAGTTATGACTTATGTGGAGGCACTCTTCATTAGAAATGGGTTCCACATTAAACAAATATTGATATCTGCATATCCCATCTTTAGGATCAATACATACGCTTCCATATTATCATTGAACAATTCTTCTCCATCCTCTTCTTCTTCAATAGCATTGTCCCCGAGTATCGCCCCTTCATCTTCAAACATTTCATAATCACGAGCCGGTGAAGTCATTCGAGACCTGGCATCGTCTCTATCTGATGGAGTATCAGGTATTGGAGAACTCTGAAATAGTTTATTTGAATATTACTCACTTACAAACAAACACTTTAACATAAGATTATTTCAATTTTTATTGGTTATGTCCTGTAACGTATATTTTAAGTAATTAAGTATTAACCATTTTGTGCACGAATTTCTTCTGTGATGATGGTTCTTAGTTTAAAAGATTATACACTTGCAGCACTTTAAGCAGCCACCTTAAAATTATAAATGAATTTGTTTTAAATTTTAAAGTAACTTGTACGTATTACAACAACTTTTTCTATTTTGAGTTTTGGCTTTTGACGTTATATCCAAACTCTAAAATGCGCGCGAAATTATTTTCCACAGATATTCTCAAAAAAGCTCGATGTCAGTGAGGATTAAGCTGAGTTTTCATTTATCATTATTGATGCGAATGTTTTAACGCTTACAGCAATGATGATATTCATTCATAGAAATAAAACATTATAACAAATTCCAAAGTTTGATGGCATAATATAAAACTATACATATCCACGTATGTAGTTTTAATTATGTGTATACGTTAAGTTTAACATAATAATCCTACTGCTTCTTACATCCTAGGTATTGATACAGGAAATCTTTATGTACTATAAAGTTATCGAGAAAGGTATAATGTAATCAGGCTTAAATGTCGACCGTTGACATTCCAAAAGACTGAGTCATAGAAATGACAATGACATCTGACAGTTTACGTGGAAGTGTGTGAGTGATCGTCTGTGTTGTTTATTTTGTAGTTTTTTCAAGTAGGAACTTGCAATCAAAACCGTAATTTCATAATTTAGAATACCCGTGTGAAGGGTTTGCGATGTCCACATATAATTTTGCTATAAGAATATGTCGGATTGGTATTGGCGGGTGATTGCCTTGAAGGCGGCTTTTGTATTAACATGTTTTGCTGCTTATATTCGTGCCGAAGATATTCAAAAGTTGCCATACTGCAATCCTCAAACCTCGAAAGATGCACCGGTGTACGAGGAGTAAGTTGCGTTATAATTCTATCGGAATATAAAAATTATCTCAAAGTGATAATTTTTATAATAAGGTATAATAAGGTAGCAATAATAAATTCTAAAGTTTATACAAATTGTAAACAAAGTTCATGTTTTGTTAAAAACAGATCGAAACTGCTGTCCTTATTTACTTATTAAGTATCTAAATTATATTTTTTCCTGAGTATTCCCATAACATTTTTTCTAGAAAATTCTTTATAAATTACAGAGCTTAAGTTCAAATCAAATTAATGTCGACCTTGATGCCTTATCTATGCAGTTGATATATGTAACAACTGATTTACAAACCATGTGTTTTTATAATGATTATTTATTGTAATATATTTAGCAGTGTATGTTAAAAGTAGGCAACATAATTATCAAAAATCAGCTGGTAATCTTATTTAAATTTAAAAGCAGTTTTTGTCACTTTTAACAATTATAAGTACATATGTTTATTAAACTGAATTAAACTTTCTTGCATGTGTATTTCTTTGTAATGTTTTTTAAGTTACATTATCATGTTATGATGTTAAATTGACTATAGCTTAAATACTAAATCTTTTAGCTTGGTGATTGTGAGTACACTTGATGGGAGACTCACAGCTTTCTCAACTGAAAATGGAAAGAAGGCTTGGTCGCTTGAAACACAACCTCTACTGTCATCTAATTTACATAATTTTGAAGTAAGTGTGTAGTGTTTTTTGTTCTTGATGTTAAGGTTGTAATAAAATTTGTATGGAAATATAATGACTTGTAAATATGGTTATTGAAAGTAGTGAAGGAATCAAAGCTGTAAGTTTAGGTAAAAAAAATGCATTTCTCAATGTTTTAATAGTTATTTTGTTCTCATGTAGATTGAAATTTTAAGTAAGAAAAATATCCTCTTAATTTAAGTTACTTCGCAAGTAACTAAATCTAGTTATTTGGGTAATGTCCTTCACTATTTTAAACATTTCATAACAAACTAAAATGAAGCCAATACATAATATTGGGTGACTAGTTAACTCATTTTGATAATATTAGTTACAGTTTCAATAATATAAGTGAGGATACAACCTTAATGGGATACAATATCAATAAGAAAAAAATCTTTTCAGATTACATCAAATGGAAAAAGGGTGAGATTAGTGCCGTCACTTCGTGGAACTCTGTACAGTTTGACCGGCGACACGTTGGAGCCACTACCGTTTGATGCTGACCAGTTGCTGTCTTCATCCTTCAAATACTCGGATGACGTTGTGATTGCTGGTAAGCTATTTGGATTATTTTTGTTGTCAATGCTGTTTGTGTTAAAAGATTTTCATATGAAATATTACATTGTCCGTAAAGTATATATGCATTCTATAAATCATCATATTTATTTTATGATTCATAAATAATATAATTATCTTGCTCCACAAGATAATCATAAATTATGTAATTTAAAAAATTTAAGTAACAACATTTTAAACTATGAATCTTTTGGTGTTAATAAATAAGTGTATAATATTAGTTGTATATAAGTTGTAATAATATAAAATATATTTTAAAAAATATATATTTTAACTGAACCCATTAGTTTTGACATTTTTGGCTAATAATAAAAAGAAGATTTGGGAAATAGACAAGTATAGTAAGTATACTAAGTATAACGTCAAAAATGTATGAAGTACACACACAGAGCAATGTTTATTGTAGTTTCAGTTTTGACTAAAAGCAAGTTTGTGCGAATATAGGTAATAATATAAATATAAATTAATAATGAAATTGTGACGATGATAAAATGTTTGTTAAGTAATTTAAGCGCCAAGGTACATTAATTCTTACTGCCTTCAGTTTTGATTATCATGATGTTAAAGTTTTTATGCCGGTTTAAAAAATACATATTATGCGTCTTAAGTTGCAGATTCTACTTGATTATTAAACAAAGAAGAAGTAAAAACGTTTCTATTGATTTAAGATTATGTTATAAAAAGTATTCCGTGAATTGGCTTGTAATAGGATTAGTAAGTGTGGTGCATTTCCAAGAAATCGCCAACCATGAAAGTTAACTGTAATACACTTATGTGTATTAGCTTTCTATAATATGATTATAGATAATATGTATTTAAATAATCTGTTACACTTCAGAATTAGCAAAGATTTTAAGAATGATGCAATTGTTACAATAATTCGGAACACTCATCGAATAGGGTTTGAAATTTATACATAATCCTAATCTAGTTTCTAAGATAATCCATTTTTAAGATAGGCCTCTAACTCCAGGACAATAGTACATACATATGCGTTTTAAGTTAAATAACTCGCAAAAAGATATCTTTTTCAAAAATATATTTCTATCTAGCTACCATACATAAAGATAGTTTTAGAAATCCGACCCATTGGCAATGATCAATACTGATAGTATTGATCATTGTGTTTTTTTCTGGCAGTAATTTCTTGAATTCTAATACATATTATAATGTTTGTTTATATATCAATGGTCATGTGTGTGATAAGATAGATTAATAGATAATGGTTTTATGTACACATTCAAAACATTTTGTTATCTGTATTTCCCAAATTATTATATTTTGTTATGAAGGAAGATAAATATTATATGAATCGTATCATTTGTATTATTACTAACACAATCGTTTGAATGGACTTATGCTTGATAGTTTTCACCCATTTCCACGAATTTAAATTTAGATAAGTTATTGTTTATGAACCTTTTTATATAATCCAACATAAAAAGCACCTTTTTTAAAAACTAATATTAAAATGGCACTTACAAAGACATATTTGGTTAATTGTTAAATCTTAAAAATAGTTTATTCCGTTATAATATTGCGCCATTTATAAAGGTAAAGTAACGAAAGAATTGCCTTGAAGGATCTCTTTTCAGTAATAAGACCTACGGATTTAATAAATAAACATTAGTTTTATGTCGGGGCCACACTAACGAGTCAACGCGATAATTAACGCGTTGAAGGACGTTAACCGTAGGTGTGGCCACCTCTCAACGGAATAAACGGACAACGGCATTAACAACGCCGTTAGGCGTTTGCCGATAGCTCAGGTGGCGGTACATCAAAGAGATTAACGCGAGAATTGTTGCGATGAAGCGGCCACACTACGGTTTGTCAGTCTGCGTTGAGAGCTCAACGCGAGCAAACGTATGAATTTCTGTTAAAGCTATGTTAATTACTTTAAATAACAAATTAATGAAAATATCAATACAGACTACGTTGTTTTATTTTCCAAATAATCAAATTATAATAAAAATATAAGACGAAAAGCCAGCTTATACTCCATAAGGGGCAAGAGGAAGTGTTACAAATTATTATAGAAATTTTCTTTGTTTTCGTTTTTATTCGGTAATGATTTAATAAAGTCAAATAATATAAATTTGCACTCATTAAATAAAGAACTCTGTCGACGTCCATCTTGCTTGATTAGTATATTGAACGCCGTTTTTAACGCCGTTTTTAATGCCGTTTATGAGCATTCACGTTAACCGTTGAAGTGTAGCCACCCATTTTAACGCCTTAAAATTATTGCAATAATTATCGCGATAATGGGCATTGACGTTAAACGTTAGTGTGGCCCCGACATTAAAAAGACTAGTCTCTCAAAATAATGACATAATTGATCCCAGGTTCGCGGGAAACTCTATGGCTGGGTATAGACGCGCACACAGGCACCATTATATACGAATGTAGTTCTTCAGGGTGCAATAGTGAGCAGGAAATAGCTAGCGCCGGCCGAGACATCATTGTGTTGAGACGACACTCCAGTACTGTGAGGGCTTTGGACCCGAGGTCGGGCACTGAGAAGTGAGTTTTAGGATTAGGAGTATTAAATGTAGTTCGTCAGCTGTAAAGTTCATGGACAGATACCAGATGTACGGTGTGTCGGGTTGTTACCGTGAATAGAAAAATAGAAGAATTCTCAAATGTTACTGGTAATACTTTTTGGGATATTAAGACCCCAACGGTTGGCACATCAGGATTCATCAATCTTATAGTGGTCGCTAAACCATGTTATGCTTAATTTTATAATAAATACAAAAAAAGTACCAACAATGAAATAAACCTAAACACATGTCAGGGATAGCCTTAGCTATAATCCACTTCTTCCAGTAGTAGTTAGTAAAAAAAAATATCTTTGTTTGATAGCGTAAAACAAATAAATAACACCCAAAGTTTATTATATAAAAAGCATCACAAATAATATTTAGATGTACATATCTATATTATACGCGTGGATATATTTTTCAGCTGGAACTTCAGCGTGGCAGAACATAACGTAGCTTTAAGCAGGCGGGAATGCGCGGGAAAGCCCGGTTCACCGAAGCCTGTGACCATCGCCGTCGCGTTACCGGACGGCTTCGTGGCTGTCAAACATCCGGAGTCGAAGATCACGATATGGCAACACCAGGTAAAGTATTTAATTAAGTTACTAGTGTTCATGAAAATACTATAAACCCATATCTTTAACTTGAGTGTAGTTGTAGTTTCAAATAAAATGCTAAATAAATTTAAATAAGCATGTAATAAGCAAGCAAGCACATAGGTATTCCATGAAATTGAATCTAAAATTGTCAAGACGGTTTACTTGGTGTCTCGTTGCGAATTGACTCCGTAGTCCGTAAGTTATGAAATATCAAATTAAAAACTTGTCAATGTTATATTTCATAGCTTACGGAATAAATAATTTTCAGCTTTGAATTAAAATAACTACTCGAATATTATTTAATCGTGTTAATTTAGTCGACTTAAATTTATAATTGTATTCTACCTTGAATAATATCACTTATATTCAAATTTGCTTGTGTAACTGCAGCTGGACGCGCCGGTAGCGAACATGTGGCGTCTACAAAATGGCGGCGTTCAGGCCATCGACGTGTTGTGGCAGGCGAGCCACGCGCTCGCTGACGCGGACCTCGCGCCCTCGCTGTATCTGGGCATTCATAATACACAGGTTTGTTCCTAATATGCACACTTACACACACACACATACACACACACACATTTATTTAGTAACACACATTATGTAATACGCTTAAGGAAACAACAAGCACAAATAACATAATAATATTAAATACAAAAGCAGCTTTATCACTTGGCTTTCAAGCAACCTTTGGATAAAACTTAAGACAGAAAATAAAGTTGTACACAATAGAATTTTAAACCTATACAAGGAGCAGTTATAGCTTTTATATTAATAATATGGGTATGGTATGAGGCTTATTAGCTTGACCGGTCTGCACAATATAAATTTAACAACTTATATGGGTATATATACTTGTTTATTTATAACTTTAGTTATTACATTTATATTATTTAACACAGTTAAAAAATTACTTTAAATGATAGCCTAGTTATTATTAATGTTCTAAGTGATTTAATATTTATTACAGCTATATATTCAAGAAAGCGCCCTCTACACGCGGAAACTAGAAACTTCAGTATCAACAAAACCTTTGCCGTGGAAAGTGAAGCAAGCCCGACCGCTCATCGGCGAGAATACCGCGCTACAAGCGTTGCCAGATACAGAGAATACATTGTCCATCGTCGCGCTCTATGGCAACACTGAGATACAAGGTATGATGAACTATATAGAATGTTTTTTTATTTGGTTAAATGAAAAAGCTTACTTTGTAATGATGTATATATTTCACGTTTAGACAATTTTAATATTTAATTGTGACTATTCTGGCAACCCGGTTATTATAAAAAAAAAAATCATAGCTTATGTCTTATAAACAACCTTAATATTATTCTTAAAAATGGGTACTTAACAATGTATCCCAATTTCATCATAAAATTTCAGAAAACCAAGGTTTCTTCCTCTATCTCCAAGAAGCCTGCGATCAAGCAGTGCAAGTGCCAGATGATTCGTTTGGCAACCCTGAAATAGTGTTGCCAAATAACAGCGATGACACCCCTGACCATCATCACGTACATGTACACGTCTATTCTCTATGGTTTTGGTGGAAAGAAGTACTTCTCATAGCTATAAGTTCGGCTTTGCTTATGAATCTAATGATATGGCCGCGGTTCTTCGCTACGAAGATGAGGCCCAGTACTCCATTGCCGATAAACCAAGAGTATATAGTTGTGGAACGACATTATGATAGACAGAACCAGGTTGTGGAATATTCTGGAAGGTATGGGAAGTTTTTGTGTGTGTGTTTTTTTAGTTGTATAGTATGCGTCATTTATGTTTAGCGATTGACGAGAATAGCTGCGCATCGGTAGAATCGCGCTCGTAATTGACGTATTGGTGCGAGAAAGACAACACGACTGGGACAACCAATCAACGCTCGCGCACCCGACGATCACGCGCCCCGCGCGCTGCTCTGTTACCTCGATACCTTATTTTTGACATCTGCGCAGGTTTCGTTCAGCGCTAAAGATTCGTGACGCGTACTATACCTGAGCTGAAATTTTGTAATTTGGTGTTTAAAAAAAGATGGGTAGTCCAAATAGGAATAAAAAGTAACATTGTATGTATGCTGAATTTTGTTTTTAATACTGTGTTTAGAAATAGGATAGGTCCTATAATGCAAATGTATATATGTATATAATTTTCTATCATATTCTACACAAAAACAAAGTGGTATACAGAGTTTTTAATACTACTTACTTTAAACAGTCTGATCTCATACGTAAAATGAAGAAGAAATATTATTAAATTTCTATACTTAGAAAACGTTAAAAAACCTTCAAAAGCTTAACCATGGTGCACAATAAGAACGAAAAAATCTCCTTAAAACCTTATAAATATTATTTATGACTTATATCAACTGTTATTTTCACAAAATAAATCTAATTTTTAATTTCCGTAAACAACTTATTTTTAAAACATTCTATTTATCACTACTTTAAATTACTACATTTTAGTACTAAATTAACATTTTATAACAGGTACGAAAATGATTTTACACCGCTAAGATGTTTGGGCAGGGGTGGCTTTGGGGTTGTGTTCGAGGCAAGAAATAATATCGACCATTGCTCATATGCTGTGAAGAGGATTACTTTGCCAAAAAGGTATTTTTAAACTCTAATTTACTAAAATCTTTTTTGTTTTCCGTAAAAATATAGGAGATTAAAGGATGGTACAAAAGAAAGTCCGTTATTATTATTATTATGGTTATATTTATTCTGAATCATCTGAATACTCTTAAAAATTTTCTGAGTCAAGAATTTGTATTATATATAAAAAAACACCCCCTGTATATAAAAAAATGGTTTTCTGTAAAGTGGATTTACTGTCGATAGTCAAACGAGTCAACACCATAAGAAAATACTGATGGTTGCATTTTTTGCCGATTGTGCCTCTTTATCGCTTGCACTTCAAGCCATAAATGGAATGCCTCAGAGCGTGTTAACGCCGCATGAATCATGTTTTTTCGTACCTGCAGCCGGATTCATCCTAATAATATTACAAATGGCAAAGTTTGTAAAATTGTATATTTGTTATTCTTTCACTCAAATACGGCTGTATCGATTTGGTTTAAATTTGGTATGTTACACCTTGGATTAACACATAGGGTACTTTTTATCCCGGTATTGCTTCGGAAACGGGAACTACGTGGGTAAAACCGCGTCGAATAATAAAACGTAGTGACGTCATAAAACGTAATGTAATGTAAAGTATGCGCGTGCGCAGGGAGTCCCGGCGTGAGCGCGTGCTGCGCGAGGTGCGCGCGCTCGCCAAGCTTGAGCACGAGCACATCGTGCGCTACTTCAACGCGTGGCTCGAGCAGCCGCCGCCGCGCTGGCAGGACCTGCGCGACCAGTACTGGCTGCGGTGAGACGCGCAGACACACATACACACACGTACACACGCACACACACTCACGGACGTACACACACTCGTACAGCATGACTCTACAAGCCCTATGTACACACACACACATAGACGCTCATACAACATCACTGTTCAAGACCCATGCACGCACACGCACACACTTACAGTTTTTAATTTTTTTATTACCGTTGTGGTAACCGCAATGATACTGTGAAGAACTGTTTTCTTTTTCTTTTCACTACATATGTATGTTATCTATAAAAGAGAAAAACATTTCCAATGGGTGTTAGGCGGTGCATTTCAACGTGAGGTCAACTTAATTTTTTTGACATTGTCACCTTTCAGAGAACTGGGCGGCGCGTCCATAATGTCAGAAGGAACAACTCCAATGCAACTGGACAAGTCCCCTACTAAGGGCGACGCGGTCAAACTCAACATGCACAAGTCGATCGACGACTGCGTAGACGCGCTCGACTTTGACAAGAAACTCGAACCTAAACGGATTCGGTGAGTTTGCGTGGTTGTTCTATGTTAAATAAATTTGTTTCATAGCATATAGAGAAATGGAGAGACACACAGGAGTGTTGAGTTTATTTTATTCTGATCAAAAAAAAAACACGGCACATAGCAAGAGAACTTAGGTATAACAACCTTAGGAGTATTGCCATATACAAGTACGACATATTTTAAATTATTTTCATATTCGTAAAATAGAGAAGAGAGGAAAGCAAAATGACTTGCTTTTAAAGTAATGTAACAATAGTTCTATAGATTTTGAAAAAACGTTTTCTAAAGCCATTTTTTTCAATTATGATGTATGATATATAAAATGTAAATTATCACTATGAATATAAAAAAAAGAGTAACCTCTCATATCTAACAGATCGCTGAGCTGCAACGATTCGTTCAGCATAGTATTTGACGAGAACGCGTCTAAAGATGGCCACCTGACCTCCAACACCCTAGAAATACCCTCCAAGAAGTCCAAAGGCAGCGGAGATGGGGATGACTCTTTCATAGTATTCGCTAATACTAATGACTCTAAACAATCTGAGGCTAGACAAGAAATATCGATTAATAAACGTCTGGAAAAAGTTAAGGGATGTGAAAGTTTCTCAAGCGGGAAGAAAAAGGTAAGAAAGATCCTCTTACTCTAGACTGATATTTATGAAAGCTGAGTTTTTGATGTTGCATTGAGATATGTCTATGATTATAATATAAACAGTTTTTTTTTTGTCAGTCGAATGATACATTATTTAATATTTTATAAGTATTGTATAATAACCAAAACAATATCTTTATATGGGTAAAATTGTGGACCATATCTAGTTTTATTTTATAGCTGTGCCCTGCGGTTTTGCCCACGTAGTTACAGATCCCGGAGCAATATAAAATATCCTATTTGTTTGTCCAGGGTATCACCTATCTACATTCCAAAGTTTAACTAAATCTGTCCAGCCGTTTTGCGTGTAGGAATAACAAACATACCATCCATACATACATTCTCAAAAATTTTCACACTTTTAATGTGAGTAGGTGTTAAATGTTGTAAATGTAAATTTCAATAGTTTTTCCCACAATATATTGTTTTTTATTAAAGTTAAAAATTAATATGATGATTATATATTCTGTTACAGAAAGGCCACACCCGCCACTGGTCCCTAGATATGTGCGTACGGACAGACGAAGAGAACCAAAGCAAAATGTACCTCTACATACAGATGCAGCTCTGCCTCAGAGATAGTTTGCACGACTGGCTCCGGAACAACAGGACTTGGGAGTCTAGAAAGGATAAGGTTTGTGTCAGATATCAATATGTATAGCTAACGTATGTGGTTAGTACAGTTGAAAGTATGTTAGAAAATGTATGCTTAAATACAGTAAAGCTATATATGTAAAGGATTTATATCTGAAAATGTTTAATGTGCAATCAGACAACCATAAAAAATGCATTTAAATTTCATCCACATTTTTTTAATACTCTAGTGCAATAGTATTTTTTGTTCCATCCATTTCCGGAATGTAAAATTAAAAAAAAATTTAGTCTGTGGCAGGATCAAGTCATTTGAACTGAGATATGATCATAGGGGTAATTTTTAGTTTTCGGACTTTTTCACCCTGTGTACGAAATAAACTCAGTCATACTTAAAATTTAATTTCCTAATATTTTGAAAATGACTAATGACCTGCTTCTCACAACAATTTTCTAGAATAGTTAAATAGAAATGTGTTTTAAATATACATTTGTAATTGACTGTACTATTAAAAGCGTTAGTTACATAACAATTAGCTTTCCCCGCAGGTCCAAACACTGTTCAGTCAGATAGTATCCGCAGTGGAGTACGTACATCTAGCTGGTCTTATTCATCGAGATCTGAAGCCGTCCAATATATTCTTCGCGCCGGACGGCAAAGTGAAAGTGGGCGACTTTGGCCTTGTCACTGCTATGGGAGAAGCTCAAGGGAACGAAGCAGCCGATAGTACTAATATGTATGGAGGTCATACGCATCGAGTTG
>JADANM010003353.1:2695397-2718696 GCA_026213755.1 Eurema hecabe
ATATATATATTGCTTAATATCAACTGTTGAAAAGAGACCATATGTTAGAAAGTTGCTTTGTATAGCGTTATCTCTTTCGCACACTAGATATAGAGTTAAACAATGTATGGTAAAATAGCTAACATTCTATGAAATCGAAATTAATAATACAAATACGAATATGATTATATGTTTTAACAAAGTAAGTGAAAAAAAACTACTAAAACTCAATTCATACACATTAATACTTAATTGTAATATATAAAGTATAAAAGTAGTGCTATATACCTTTTAAAACCTTCGTTGTAAGTATGTTATATAAATAACTAGGGATCCGCCCCAGCTTCGCTCACGTATATTATACCTGTATTATACATATCAACCTTCCTCTTGAATCACTGTCTAAAAAACCGCATGCAAATCGGTTGTGTAATTTTAAAGACTTAAGCATACCTACATCGGACATATGACATATATCTTAATATATAAATCTCGTGTCACAATGTTTGTCCTCAATGGTCTCCTAAACCACTTAACCGATTATAATAAAATTCGCACACCATGTGCAGTTCGATCCAACTTGAGAGATATGATAGCTTACATCCCGGTATTGCCCCGGGAACGGGAACTACGCGGGTAAAGCCGCGGGACACAGCTAGTTACATTATATGTATACATTCGCATATATGACATATATTAATATAAAAAACCGCATGAGAATCAGTTGCGTAGTTTTATAGATTTAAGCATGGATGGGAAGGATATAGGAACAGAGAAAGCGATTTTTTTATACTATGTGTAACGAATAATAATTTCAGGAACTCACCTATATATGTCTCCAGAGCAACTCCAAGGTCTGCCCTACAGCTACAAAGTGGATATATATTCTCTAGGGTTGGTTTTGTTCGAACTGATGCACCCCTTCGGTACAGAAGCTGAAAGGGTGGACTGCCTCATGAGGCTTAGGAAGGGACATTATCCGGGACACTTTCAGCAGAGTTACCCTAATGAGGTGAGATTTGTTATATATTTAGATTTTCATAGGTATGGTTATTTTGTTCTATCACTTTATGGTACATTTCAAGTAACAAATAGAGTACAAGAGGCAACCTTATTGCTAACCAGAAAATTCTGCCAGGCAATATGTTAAGTTTAAAAAAAAAACATGTTTTCTCTGGCTCCAAGGCATGGTGTATTTTTTTATTTTAAAAATGTCTTGTAAACTGATATACTGAAAGATAGGTTTTGTATAAGATTTTGTAGTGTATTTTTTTAGAAACTACGTTTTCAAATAACCTTTTAAAATAATTTTAAATTAACTGTCATATTTATCTTAAATTAGGAAAAACATCAAATAAAATTTCTGCTATAATGCATGCATTATATCATTGCTCGATTTTTTATATCAACTACATTTTTATTGTTTCAGACGGAGGTACTAAAACTGATGTTAAGTGTGGACCCGAACCTGCGACCCACAGCAAGTGGTGTCAAAGCTCGGGCACCACTGTACCAAGCTACGGACGAACAGTGGCATTTTACACTACCCACACTTGTTACTGCTTAAATTCAACCATTACACTACTTACAAAATATTGAAACTTTTATCAAATTGAAGTCTCAAGATTTGTAAAGTAGGTATGTTATCTTTCATCCGGCATTAATTAGATTTTTTACTTATATTTAATGATATACACTAAATAAAATGTATGGAAAATAAAAATAAGAACAAGTGTCTAACGGGCTAAACTAACTGAACACCATGTATAAAGACATTATTTCCTTAAGTTGCAGGATATTTTACATACATACATAAAGTAAAACATGCGCATGCATAATCATTACTTTTAAAGTGTATAGGAAAAAGACATCACAAAATAATTTTGTTTCAAAAGCAAATTTATATATGTACTATGTTATAAATCAATCGGTCTATATATTATGCAATCTGTGCAGTTCTCATATTAAGATAAATATATAAAATCGTCATAATTATCATTTAAGATATATAAATAATAATAATTTGCTTTCCTACAACTAGCATGTGATCCTATTATTAAGTATCATGTAAAATTAATTTTATAACTGGTTATAAAAACAAATTTCTTTATGAAAGCATTCATAACAACCATAACAATAAAAAAATTATATTTTATTATTAATAATGACAAAATAATTTAGTTTTTAAGTTAATACTTAAAATACGATTAAAAGTATAAATTAAAGGTCTAATACACTTCTAGTATATGAAGTCATTATAATTATCCAGTGAATGTAAAACAATAATATTTTTGTGAAGCTAAACGCAATTAATATTGATAAGTATTAATGTATAAAGACTGGTTTTTGAGGACTGTTGGTTTGGTGAGTTTTAATTTCAATAGAACCTCTAAGTCGAAATAAAATGATTTGTTTCCAAAATTAATTTGAAAAAGCTGAACGTTATGTATTTTATATGTATGTATTTATATTTGCTATTACTTGCAAAACGTGATAATAATTCACTAATTAAATATGAATCGAGAAATAGCCTTTTAATTTTCGATGAAAGGTTCGACTTAGAGGTTTTACTGTTTTGTGCTTTGTAGATACTATAGTTATTGTTAGAAAATTAGTATATTTTTTCATTAGTAGTATGCGATATAACATATGAAATGTTTTTGTTACTGTATGATAATTAAAATATTTCTAATGTATTAGCTAAGGGTAGGTATTATTAGGTAATTATAATTGTCAAGATTAACGGAATGTTGAATATGGAATGCGTTGCATTTAACGTACGCGTTGTATCGATTGTTGATAACGAGTCCTATTAAATAATATCAGCTGACATATTGTGTTTTATTTTATTACTAGCTGACCCGAGCCCACTTTGTTGGGCATAATGTTAACTATCCTTTTTTTATATAGCTTATGACACTCAGCAATAATGTGGCTTTCTATTGGAGAATGAATTTTAAAAATCAGTTCAGTAGATCCAGAAATTACCCTTAAAATTTAACAAACACACAAACTTTACGTGTTTATAATATTAGTATAGACTAGTTTATCTATACTTTAATATAAGTAAATAATAATTTAACATCTAGCTGATTTTATGAATGGAGCCATAGCCATAAAATATTTTCCTATATCTAAATATACTTAAAAAGGAATGTTTGGTTTAAATTTATGACATAGGTACTATTGACAATTCAAGTTGTTCCAACAAGTGTGAAGAACAAAGATAACAAGATAATTAGTTTTCATTATGTACATATTATTCTCGGGTACACCTATTATAGCAGATTTTTTTGTCATAATTTTATATTGCACACTCATTTAGCATATCCACAATTTTGTAAGGCATAAATTCTTTAAGCATAAATTTCATACTCATAATAATCGACAAGTAGAATCACTATATCGCAGAAAATGCAAAATCAGAATAATTTTTTGGCATATATTTCATATCCATAATAAGCGAAAGTAGAACCATCATTCGCATAATGTTTACAGCCAGAATCATGCTTGCTGCAGGCACGGTTTCTGTCACGGCTGGAGGCGCGGAGGAGCGATCCGTCGCGAGCTATTGGTCGCAGATTGTTTTACGCTCACCACCACCAGCTAAAATCACCTACTCCTCACCTCGCGGGCCGCCTCGCTCCTCCGCGCCTAAGTACGCGGAATTAAATCACACTCTAGGGGTAGGGCAGACAAGACTACGTGGAGTCGGTTTTGCTGCGATTCGCTTCTGTCACTAACTCTCGTGACACATCATAATGCTTTTTAAGTTGTTTTTTTTTTGTATGGATAATAAAATTATTCTAATGGAAATTCTGTGATCTTAGTTGTATGCCAAGTCAAATTATACCAAATAATCTGCACTCTTAAATAAACGTTATACTAAACGAAATTATGGCAAATTATGTAATATCTGCCAAAGCTAATTATGGCAAATAAAATTCTGCCATTTTAGCAATATGCCATTTAAAATTCGGCTATAAAACAATATGCCATAAAAAGTTATAGTAAATATTTTTCATGCCATGAAAGGCCAAATAGGTTTCGGAGTATCAAGTTTCTGCCAGATAGAGGGCACCCATTATTCTCATGTTATTCATCTTCAATATTTATTTAAATTTCGTTTGGAAATGAAAAAATCTTGCGATAGATTATGCTTTACTTTGTTTTTTTAATGCCAAAGACTGTTCATGTGATGACCACACTCGCAAAATAGGAATTGATTTCTATCAATACTGTTTAAATAAAACAACAAAAAACAAGCAACATTTTTAATATACTCCAACATATTATTTTACAATAAAAATCACAAATGTAATACTTGTAGAAAAAAATACTATTGCACCTCAACTTATTATAATTACACATTAGGTATTAGTTATATTTTTTTATCATATAGGTATGTCTAAAGTTATTTACAATTTTTTTAATGCAAATATATTTTTTAAATGTCGTTTCTCACATTGGTACATATATCATATAGATACAGTATTTCTTGCAAACATAGATAGTTCTTTTGTTAAATAATATACGCTTAATGATAGGTATAGGAGAATAATAATAAAGAAATAGTTTTTATTTATCAAATATATAACCAATCAAATTTTTTTGTATAAGTTTTAACTTATGTAAATGTTCTCAAACCTTCAGCATGCCTTTTTAAAGTTAGGAAAAAATATAAAACATCTCTTTAATTAGAATAACTTATATCTCTTATGAGTCATGCTCGAAGCATCCTTTATTATATGAATATAGTAACTATGTATAATCAAGCGTATAATTAAGTCAATAAAAATTAATTTTAATGGAATAATTGCATCATAATAAAATTCTGAAGGAAATTTTCCCTTAAGTTTTGTATCTGTCTTTAAAAATACTCATAGAAAAAAAATCACATGCATTATGCATTAAACTTAAATTTTAATATTGCTAATTAAATTATATCCACCTCTTACATATACTTATTATATGTTTTATAATATTATATAAATATTATTTTAACGCAATTATAGTATCTTGCAAAGTACTGCAGCAAATATGTATCAAAAACCATATTCTTAAAATTAACAATACAGATATTTTTCTGATGAGTTGTTGTTGGTTGGTCGTAATAAAAAAAATCAGACAACTTACAGAGTTAGGGCTAAGGGCGCATCAATTTTAATTTTATCTATCATCAAAATTATATAAATGAAATCGTCAACTTCTATGGAAGCTATGGCTTGTATTATGATTTTGCAAGAAGCTCGGAGTCTTTTTTTCCTTAACAACTCTTAAAGCTTGCAACACGCGAGCCGTGTCCAATTCCTTTTCAGACGCCTTTTCGTTGTCCAAACAAAGTTCCGTCATTCTAGCATTGAACTGCTCTATGACCTTCACTCTGTAGTCTATGCTCGACGCCACCGGGTTAGCGGTTAACCATAGATATTCTAGACACGGAAGCTTGCATATATGCTGTACTTCCTCAACGTCGGTTATTTGATTGCAGCTTAAATCTAAACTCTCGAGCGAGTAAAGTCTCGAGAAACCCTGTAACGATTGGACTTTATTCTGCGACAAATCGATTTTGACGATGTTACCGATTTTCTCGTGCCAATTCTCACAGACGCTGAATCGGTTCATCGATAAATTGAGGACCTGGAGATGGTGAAGGCACGAGATATCACATAATTCGTCGAGTCTGTTGGACGAAAGGTTGAGATGTTGTAGTTTAGGGACCAATTGTATCGCCCAGTCGATTTTCGCTATGTTGTTACTGGAGAAGTTTATTGTCGTCAGTTTCTTCCATATCTGTAATAAAATCATTCATTTTAATACAAATAAATAAAATTCTTGCGTTTGACTTGTAAAAATATTGCATTTGTCTACCTATGCTCTGTTATGTTGTACTAACATACTTGTAAGACTTAATTTATCATATTATTAAAGTAATTATTGAATTAAAGCATTTAATAAAATTATTTTAGCTACTAAGCACATATAAAATTATATTATTAATTGATTCTTTTGAAAGAAACCAAAATTAAAAATACGTAAGTACATTCATTTAAGGCCATAATATACATTTTGAAACTGCAAAAAAATTCAATAAAGTGTTAATTGTAAATCGTATATAATATTATCATAATCATGACTGCATTGCACAAACGATATCAATAATACGGATGACCTTATTAGTCAGCATTATATAACACATCCACATGTGACACAGCCTAGTTTTCATTCGATAACCCGACCTATGACTTCACAAAATGAGTTTTATAACCTAATTAGTGACTATAGTAAACTTAACTTAATTACGCAATTTTATATATTTAATTAATTGATAAGAACTATTTCATTTTTATGCAATAATTTTGGATACATCTAAAAAGGAAATTTATTAAATAACTTTTTAGTAGCCAATATATGCCTTATTTATAATATTTTAACCCTTAATCAAATGGATTACAGTGACGGTACTGTCAAGTGGGAAATAATTTCCCAATATTTGAATAAGGGTTAACATAACTAAACATTCTTCAATAATCATTTTATTAATGAAGAAGACTGCTGGAGTTTATGCATTATTTGCAAACAGATATAAATAGTTATAACGAATTAGAAGGCCTATTTTATTAATTATATGGACAATAATTAAATGTTAATTTTCCTCTCTAAGCTCTACTTGTTAATAATCTACAAAATTATATATATCTATACTAATATTAGAAAGCTGAAGAGTTTGTTTGTTTGTTTGTATGCGCTAATCTCAAGAACTACTGGTTCAAATTGAAAAATTACTTTTTTATTGAAAAGGCCATTTATCGAGGAAGGCTTAAGGCTACATAACATCACGCTGTGACTAATAGGAGTAAAGCAATAATGGAAAAGATATCGACTAGGACAAAGTCGCGAGCAACAGCTAGTTAATAATATACTTTTATCTTACCATGGACTCAGTAATGCTGGAGGGATCCTTATGCAAAACATCAACAAGTAGAAACTCATTGAGTGACACTACAGTTGCTATCAGAACTGATAAGTTTGATAAAGTATCTCGGAGACTTCCTGCAATTAAATGAATACTTGATATATTACCTGTGTTTGTTTTGATGTATATCAATTTAATTTTCATATTGTTAGGTGTTAGTTTTATAAGTACCATTTTTTTTTCATACTTATATGCGCGTATCAGTGACTAGCTGACCCATGCCCACTTTGTTGGGCATAATATTAATAATCCTTTTTATTTTTCGGTTTTGTATGTACCCTCAGCAATAATGTGGCTTTTTATTGGTTAAAGAATTTTTAAAATCATTTAGATCTTGAGATTACCCCTTACAATTTAACAAACACACAAACTTTACTTCTTTATAATATTAATATAGATATAAGAATGAAAAAGGTAATCTCTGGTTCATAATGACTTGTCAGTAAGTCTAACTTTTGTTAAATAATTGATTAGTTATGTATTATATAATATTTAGGTAAACTTACCAACACTCTGTATACAAGGCATCGGTACACCTAAAATCTTTAAATCCATTAGTGACTTGAATGGTATTAGATCGAACTTCAACTCATTCGGTACTATGTTACTTGTTCCTAGTTTTTCATAGCTTCCCTCTATACTGAGTGAATGAACTTGTGAACAAAAGTCTAAAATGTGGCTGAAGTCATACATTTGATCCAGTTTTTCCGTAGGCGGGCAGGCCATTTTAAACCTTTCACTGATGGCATGTAACTGAAATTGTTTATGTAAGTGTTACATGCAGGCTACTAATTATATAAAAGATGTTTGTTTAGTGTAAATAGAATAAGGTTGATTTTTTTGTAACCTGACCTTTAAAAATAATGACTCATTATAACATAGGTCTGAGACTTTTAAATTTAAAAACACACATCACATAAAAGTAACCCTTTTAAATTAAAACTGGTTTTCCTCAAATATTTTTATTCAAATAAAAGTATTTTAATGAATTATGGTATGGCCATTGGTACGGTTTGCTTGGTAGGAGCTTAATATGCTAATTTTAGGGTACCAACCTGCAGCGGAGTGAATTTATGTATCTTTTCATTTTGTAGCATTTTATCACCTTCTAAGTAAAGCTTTTTCGCTAAATCTTGTAATAAATAGAATATATCATACAAATGGAGGTCTAGGAAATGGGCGAATTCTGAAGGCATATTAAGGTTCAGGAAGTTAAAAATATTGCCTAAATAATGTTTTAGAGCTTCGCGTCTGTGTTCAATAAATTTAGGTGTCTTGTTTCGTATGACCTTCTTGGGCGGAAGCAAGTCTTTTGCGACGCCATAATCGTTTACTAATTTATCATGGAGCTCCACAAAGTCACTATATCGATGCCATACATCCCACTGCACGAATCCCACCTTTACAACTATTTTATAATAAGTTACACTATCTTTTGTAATAGCTTCTTCAACGTTTACGGAACTCTCGTTTCTGTGATTTATGAAAGTAGACATTTTATTATGTAAAATTTACTGAATTATTAAACTTGTTTCACTGGGCATTTTACAGAAACGATTAAATTTCGTTTCCAAGAAAGCAAAATAAACACTGACAAAACGTACACAGCAGATGACTCGACTTGAACTGAATCGTCATAAAATATAATGTTTGTCAATTAATTGACACTTGACAGTGACATTATAGACCTATAAATTCAATAGAGTAGGTACGCTCTTAAATATCTAAAAAAAGACATGTCTTTATGATAAATAAAATGTATCGTAATTTTTTTAAATCATTGTTGTTGTATCTTTGTAGTACAAAATATAATTCCCAGTTGGTCCTTTTTGAAATAATAATATGATTTAAATGAGGAATCAAATAAAACAATATTTATGTATCATTCATATAATTGTATAAAAATTTCACAAAACTTTCAACCAATAGTTTCAATATTGTGCAAGATATTTTGGTACCAAAACTTATTAGCTCGGCGGTAGGACTGGCAAGTAAATCATGTTATTTATTTTAAATAAACAGAATTCTAATAAAGTAATGATAATAGTCAAGAAAAATGTTTTTACATCAAGGATAACAAAGTACAGTTTCTATTGTAAATGAGGATGAATAAAATATAAAAGCATTGCAAATATTATAAAAAGCTAATTAGCCGCTAGGTCCAAATTATTTAAATTGATATAATATAATTCGCAGGCAAACATTTATATCAAGAATATAATATTTGTGCAATATTTAAAATATTATAATATTAACTTTTGCATCCTTGGACGGAGAAGGACGATATTACAATGAATTATTTGAGCACAAATTATCAATACAATATTAATAAGTCAAAATATAAAAATCGTGGCAGTTACGTAGGCATGATAGTTTGTATTAAAATATATTTATAATATTTATTGTTGTGTGCGGTGATATCAATTCAGTTAGCTATATTAGTCAATTTCTTTTTTATAAAAGATGTTACGAATAATTTTTATAGCTATTAAATGTTAATTTTGAATTATATTTAATAGTCTTTACAGATAAGAAATACTCAATTTATTGAATAATTTATAAATGTAGCCAGTCATGCATTTATTGGATTAGTAGCAAATTAAGTGGCACATACAAAAATCGTTTTAATTTAATATAGCTGACCAAATTGACATAAAGTATAATATTCTATGACTATTCAGTTTATGACTTAAATAAATGCAATGTTGTACATCAATTATTGTAGGCTGTTCAAAATGTGTTAAAATTTTTTTCAACATGGCTGCCGTAACCGCCAAAAATATTAAACACACACAAAATTAATCGTTATACGAAAATAACAAACATAACATTGTTAAAAATCAATAAAAGATGTCGAAAAGCAATTAATACACAATACAAGACTAATTTTTCGTTCATTTATATCTATTCTACTTACGAATATAAATTTCTAATAACTACGTGAGTTCGTGAATATTTAAAAAATCACTGCGATTTAACCTTATTATAAAAATGAACATAGACCTACCGATTAAAGTATTATTCACTGACCAAAAAACAAGTTTTAGAATACCATTCTAAAACGCCCTAATATTCAAACGTAAAATATTATTGATATGATTGCTATAACTAGCAACTGAGAAGGAAATTCTTCTAATGGTTGCTGAACTTTAAAATTATAAATTATCAGTAAAATAGTATTTGCAAACTAACGGAATATTTAAGACGTTCTTAAAATATAATTTGCTTTTGAGTGTTGAAGGATGAGAGAAAAATAATTCCCTTTAGTGTGTAAATTAAAAATTTATATTTTTTTTAATAATGGTAGGTCTATGTAAAACATATTTATTTATATTTACAATAAATAAGTGTTTCCGATTCACTTTTGAACATAACATAATCACAGTTCAAAATTACATACATGGCATTTTCGTTAAAATTTATTTATTATCTATATATTGAAACTTAAAACTATTAGGTACTTAGGATTAAGTATGAATAGGCATTTGAAGCCTACTACGACCGTTTGTTAAAACTAATATATTAACATTTTAATTGACATTAAATTATTGTAAAAATTCAAATATTATTCTCACGTACACTTACTATGTTAGCTTCGATGATGGTTTGAAGTCAAATTTTAAAAATACTTTTAAGATTCAAGATTTATTTCTATATCACTACTAACAAGGCAACTTGAAGTACTATTTGCAAATTTTTCTTTGTGTATTAGTTAATTGAAATGAGAAAATTTCAGAATACAATTTCTTGTTACAATTTTATAATAATAATGTTTGATTTTAGATGTTAACTTACTTCTTTAACTAAGTAAATTATATATTTTTTATTTGTAACAAATTCAATAAGTATTGCACGGTATTCGTAAATCGTTGTGTTCAAATTTGTGTCTTATTTTAAGATAAAATTTATGAAGCTAAAATATTTAACTTAAAACGGTGAGATTTTTAAAATAACTTATCTTCATAAAGTTACTATTATGAAATGAAATATACATTTTTACTAGAATTCAATTTTTCCAACTTGAATGTACTTTTAATCAGTACCTTTTCATTTTCCACAGATAAAACAAATAATCCCACTTAATAAGTATAAATTGACAAAGTTTTTTTATATCTAGGGGAAATATAACATATTCGTAGACTCCAATTTAGTTTTACCCACAATTAAATATATGTAAGACTTAAATCCCACAATTTATAAACATATTAATATGTTTTTCCTAATAACTTCAGTATTTTTTAAACCGATATAAAAATTATTCGTGAAGAATGTATGACAACAACTCTCATCCCCTTTAAGGGACCTTTTTTTCAACGTTCATCACGTTACTGATTTTCTTACTCTAAACCCGCGTATCGCCGGTAGGCTCGAAGAAGACGACCTTTTTCTTAACTTTGCCCTGCGAGGCTTTCACTTTTAGTCATAAAGCGAGAGTCCGGACGAAGCTCTCGTCCTCGGAGCTCTCCGCGGAGAGCCGGAGGGCGTGCTCGTGGCAGAGAGCGGAGAGCTCGCGGAGCCACTCGTCGAGGATGACCGCGTTGAGGATGGAGCGGCGCGTGATGGACTGGTTCCAGTAGGACTCGTGCGTGAACGCGGGCGGCGGCTGCGCGTGCGCGTGCGGACGTTGTTGCGGCGGGGACGCTTGTATTGTTATAAATATTAATTACAATACAATACATATACATTATAATAAGTATTATTAGGTTTATATTACTACCAAATATCGATACTATAGATTTTCATTTATGAATTAACTTTTCAATAAATATATTTAAAAAATCTTAATTATAACAAATATGAATTATAATATAATACATGTACATTATAGATTTTCCTTTATGAATTAACTTTGTCATTTAAGAAGGGGGAAGAGGGGCTCTCTTGGATAAGTTAGTAAGTTATATAGAAGAATGTTAAGAAAAAAAACTTTTTTTGTTTAAACTAACTACTATTTTTACATTTGGCAATATAAGGTCTATCTACTCAATAGTATTAATAAGGATATCTTGTATTTTAAAATTAATAAATCGTTAAAATGTAAATAAAACTCACGTGGTATCTTCCTGGCGAACATATTTGAGATGCTGGAGGAGAGACTGCGCCGTTTCGACTCCGTTCGGTGAAAAGTGTCTGATCGCGTCGAATTCGCCTTTTGGGATTCTGTTTTGATGTACATAATACTATTTAGTATATAAAATTATACTTAAACTTAAAAGTAACGCAATTTATAACGCTCTTTTGATTATATTTCATATGTAGAGCTATTATGGTATAGTTTAAAAATGTTATTGGGTTTTAGTATAAAAATACTAAGTGATAACATACATTCATATAATATGATACAAATACTTTAATATTGTCATCATTACATAGTAATTTTACAAAGTCAATTTTTTGTCTGTCCCTTGCTTTGCTTGCCGTACGTATTAAACATACATAAAACATATTCTACAAAATATAAACACCCCGACCAAAAAAAGCAAGCAAACTGAGCGTGTAACATTCCTATCACACCTAACAAACGACCTGATGACCTTGAAGACCTGAACCGATTTCCACCAAACAACTATAAACACTCCCGACGGATATACCTTTCAAACAACAAAAAACCGCATTAAAATCGGATCATGGGTTTGGGAGCTACGTTGCCTCAGACAGACACATACACGCGTCGTCGTTTTTGCGTTGGGGGTTAAAAACCGCGGGGCAAAGTTTATATAAAAGTCCACGCGGACCGAGTCGCGGGCTACAGCTAATCATTACATAGTATAAAACAAAGTCGCTATCGCTGTCTGTCTGTCCCTATGTATGCTTAGATCTTTAAAACTACGCAACGGATTTTGATGCAGATTTTTTTTATAGATAGAGTAATTCTTAAGGAAGGTTTGCATAATATATTAGAGAAAGGCTGTTAATTTAGAGGTTTCTAAAGTGATGTCGTAAATAAGAAGCTTTTTTTGCGCTTATATTGCAAACGCTGGCTAAACCCTACGAGATAGACCAAAATATTGTCCACCTTAAAAAGTTTTACAAAAAAGTTCGCGATGGCATATGTCTATCTCTTAGGGATAACCTACCATAACCATTTTAAGCTTTTACTAATAAATGGTTATTTACGACGGGATTTTAAACTATACAGCATTAATCCTTATCGAATTAAGTAAATAAACTGTGCATTTATTATATATCAATATGCTTTTTACAGCATGTAATTTAAGTGAATAGTTCCGAAGATATTACAAATTTAAAATGCAGGGACGTAGATGTTGCGGCGCCGCGGCCGGCCGGGGGTCAGGTTGACAAAAAAGCTGTGAACGTTGTTTATGAGGACATTATAATATAGTTGCACCCGTGCGAAGCCGGGACGGGCCGCTATTAAATAATAATAAATAAATGAAACTCACTATCGTCGGCGGTGAGCGGGCGCCGCACGAGCGCCATCTCGCGCTGTATGAGGAACACGCGCGCCATGTCTACCAGCTCGTCCACCTTGTCCATACCAGAGGTCAACTCGTCCACTTCCTCGCGGAGCTTGTTCGTTATCTAATTGTAATTAAATAAAAATAAAAAAACCGCTTATAATATAAAGTAATTTTAATTTAAACCTTTTGACTTTAAGAACATAGGACACTTAAAAAGCACCATTTCAAATTAGTTGCTCCAACGCGAATTCGTTCACGCGTTCTTAAAGTTATATTCCAAAAATATATTATCGAAATCGGTTCAACTGTTATGGAGTTAAGCACTGAGCAACTAATTTGGCAAATCATTGATACAAAAGTAAATGGTACATACTCAAGTAGGTATTTAAGATTTAAATTTAATTACATGTGTCATTCTTCAAATTGCTATTAAAATTATATCAAGAACGTAACTTAAAACATCAAAGCGAATTAAATATCTAATAAAATATTTGACGAGGGCTGATAATATTATCTTACGATATTAGTTATATGTTGATTCCTATTTCCTGATTGAGATAGATTATAGATTGATTGATTTACCTGATATAAGGAGGGGAGGTTAGGCAAGATGGCGGTAGGGGAGAGGAGGAGGGATATGAGCAGGGGAGCGGGGAAGGAGCACAGCTTGCTGACCAGCCCCGTCACGCGGCAGTTGGTCACCACGTCCGACTCCAGCAGCAGAGACACCTTCTTCAGGAGACTGGCTAGGAGTGGGCCTACAATCGCAAAAATAAGAAGTTTACTTTTACTTTGATAATAATAAGTAATCTGTTGAATAAAAAGTATTACTCATAAGTATGATATACGTGACTTGATTCAAATTTGGTTAAAAATGTAAAATTTTGGGTTTCGAGTGTTTTGCTCTAAATGTTTAATTTTTAATTCTATATTAACTTAATTTTTTTATGTATTGGCCTCATAAAAGGAAAGAAATTAACATACTGAATTTTAAAATGTGAAGTACATTATTAGATTCCTTCTACTTGAATATTTTATATAGTATATACTACAAATGCTTTAAATGGCTGACGGTGGTTTTCTATTTAAAAAAACTCACCAATAATTGTTTCAGCGTTGACCCGCCAGCTCCTGATAGTCACTTCACTCTCACACTCCACCCTCGACTTCTCAAAACTCTTCCTGAACGAATCCTCCGCGAATCCCTCATCACACTCCTCTTTATACTTAAAGCTGTCATAACCACTGCTCTCCCCGAAGGAAGTTAAACTGTCGTGTTCTTTCTCATTCTCTTTCTCTTCTGAGAGTGAGTTCAAACTCTTCTCCGTATCGCTGGTTTTGAAGGTCTCGTAGCCGCTCGTACAGATAGAGACGAGACTATCTTCTTCTTTCTCTTTCGTGTTATTGTTGGGTTCGCGTTTGGGGATTATTGTGGAGTATTTGGAGCTCCAATTGGAGCAGGCAAGCGCCCGGGAGACAATCTCGAATCGACTATCGCAGAGGTACGCGTGATAATTGCCTATTAATGTTTCATTTGGGTTCTGAAATCAAAATGTAGCCCTTATTTATTTATGTTCATGCATTATTTACTCCATGATTGTGGTCGTGGAGGAAATGGCGGCGCATTGTGAGGCACGCTACCAGTCAACAAGTAAATTTAAGTGACACGAAGAATTATGGCAAATTTATTATTATTAAAGTTATTTTTATATATACTTTTATAGGTAATAATTGAATAAGAAGGGAATATTTACATTGACGATGATATACTTTTACACAGACAGTTACCACTTATACCATAGGACAATAGCTTACCCCATAATCAATTTCAACTTCCTGGACTAGATTATTCATAGCAATATCGCCTTGAACGCCATTGACTCGTCTATCATCTGGTACTCTTAAATCGAGCACTCTTCTTCCATTCAAGGCCATATCGTCGACCCATTTCCTGGTCAACTCCAGAGGCCTGTAGCAGCACTTCGGTCGAAGTTTCAAGAATGCTTCGGCTGCTTCTCGAAAATTCTCCGGGTCGGAGAGATTGTGTTTATTCGGTGATATTAAGTGGTTCCCGTGAAGGAGGTACTTGAAGATCAGTTCGATCATGACGTCTTCGCAGTTTAGGTCGATAAGGGTTTCCATTAGCGATAGGGTTACTAGTGAAACCTGCAATACAAATATATTTTGATTTATGCTCTATACATTTATGTTACATTTAAAATATCGCTTTTATACGAAAACGACATATTCCTTTTTCTCTTTTCGTGAAGAATAGTTAAATGAGGCAAAGTAGTACGACGATTGAGTACAAATAAAAATAAGTTTCAACAAGATTTTACTGTAAAGCTATTCTTAGGGATGTGATTTTTCATTTTAAAACACATAGCAAAAGGAGTGCATTAAACTTTTCGATGATAGTCGTACACTCGCACTGCGAGTTGTGACGTCACTAACCTGCGGGCTAGCATCGAGCCGCGCCAGCAACGCATCGACGACCCGCTCGCCATCATACTGCCCCGTGAACAGGAACCGCAACACAGCGCCGAGCAGGCCTCGCGGGCCGCTGGTGGCGTCACTGTATGACGTCACGCCGCGCACGGCCAGCTCGAGGTAGGCGGCGGCGGCGGCCTGCTCGCCCGCGCCGGGCTGCAACGGGCGCGCTTGCTACCGACGTGCGGGCGGGCGTCACTTGGATACGGTCGTATACGATACGTGTGTGTGTGTACTTTGTATGTGTACATTTATATAGAAATATAATATGTTAATTGCATTCGACATATGCATGGGTATTTATGTGTGTGTATACTGTGTATGTTTATTGCATTTGACATGTCTATGGGAGTGTGTGTGTGTGTGTGTGTAAACAGCGTATAAGTGTTAACACATTTATATAGAAATATGTTTTAGTTTTATATCTGAGGTTTAACTAATATTGAATATATGTATGAAAAGTACAGTAAGCTTAAACTTAAAACGTTCACGTTTTGCGTAACACATGTAAAGCTCCCTTTGAATTTATAGAAGCAAGACAAAAAAACACACATTAGACTTTAAAGTTCGTTATAAATGATTAGCTGAAATGATCATTTATAAAATCTAACAATATATGCAAAGAACTCATTACTATTTGAATATAATAAATTAATAAGTGTATATGTTAATCATGCAAATACGATTAAGTGTGAGAGATTTATCAGCTCTGTTAAATAAGCATTAATTTGTGAGTTTACTTTTGAGATTATCTACTTATTAAGTTTTTAATGTTGACAACGAAAATGTTATAATACAAGATTCGTCTTAGGACCGACCTTCGTCTATTTCTTTATTGTTTTTTTTTATTTTTTTGCTAAAAAAACACATCAAATTTTATACTAGCAATGCGTTCTGACTTTACATAGGTATTTAAAATGTGTGACTATTCTGAAACTCACGATACCTATTATAATCAAGAGACTATTGTGGCATTTTCCCATACAATATTCGTTTACCTATTGCCTAGCCTTTTTATAAGAATACAAATAAGTCCATTCCTGATTGGGAAGATTCTTCATAATATATTCAGTACCAGATTTAAGTTAAATTTGTCTTGTAGTACGGACTACGGAGCCTATGCAATGCAAACCATTTCCCTTATTATATTAGTAAAGATAAATACATTTGTTGCTAGTGAGTTGATTAATACTTATTTATTACTAGCTGTTGCCTGCGACTTCGTCCGCGTTGCCATGTTTTGTAACAACAATGCCTATGTGCCGGCTGCACTGCGCGATTTGCGCCTAGCTTTACGAAATCTCAAAACGAAAGTTATGTACGAAAATACATTCTTATTAAATTAGATCCCGTAGAAATATTGTAAGTGCAGTTTTTTAAAGCGATTTTAATAATCCCTATAGCATGAGTATTCATTCGTTCACAATGGTTTATTATTAGCATATTTCATCTATAATTGGTGTTTCAATACCGATTTCTATGATTATTTTATAAGGAATAGTTAATAATGTTTTCTTGTTTAATTATGGATGACTATGACAGTGTTATAAACGAACTTGAGTAGACAAATATAATCAGAGCGCTTCGAACTGCTAAAACATCGGGAGTTATACGTATTATTGTGAGTCATCTATAAAAGATAGACATATGCTGTCCTGGGATATTTTTTATATAATTTTAAGGAGAATAATTCCGTCAACATGATTTCTGTATAACTTTAACCATTAAGGTTGCACACGCGACAGAAGCATAAAAAATGGTGTAACTTCTCCCGTTTTCCCAATATTTTCCTTCACTGCTCCGCTCCTATTGATTGTAGCGTGATGAAAAGTATACTTAGGAGTATAAAGAATAATTGTACCAAGTTTCATTAAAATCCGTCCAGTAGTTTTTGTTTCTATCGGTTATACAAACAGACAGACAGACAAAAATCTTACTCATTACATTTTTGGCATCTGTCTCGATCCCTAATCACCCCCTGATAGATATTTTCGAAATATATTTAATGTAAAGAATTGACCTCTTTACAGATTTATTATAAGTATAGATTATGAAATGGAATCTACAAGATGTTAAGATGAGACAATTTTTAATATTCAATTTCCTTAATCATATTTTAAATACTCTTTAGAATAAATTTATTTAGTAATTCGAGCGAAGGTCTGTCCTATTCGGGATCCTGTATTCAAACACGTAAAGTGAGCTTTTCTATTGGAATGTGAACAACAAACAATTAGTAATGTGGTATGAGTAAGCGTGATTGTTATGTATGTGTCGTTATTTGCGACGACAATACATTGATGGAAGATGATTTTTATCATTTTCTTTATAAAGCGTAAAACGAAATTAACAAAAACTTTTAAATTTTGTTTGTGCTATATAAGCGTATACTTTATATGCTTAAACCATTAATTTTGGTACAGTAGATGACACATTAAGTGATAATTAAACTTTATTTTATGAGCTTAGTTTTAAAAGTGTTACTTAAGTCTTAACGCAATAATCGTTTAGATTAGTTTTAACGTGTTCGTTTTAAGACTAGCCGCGCATCTAGAATTCTAGAATTACTCCATCAGATAAAAGAAACAACTTGTAAAATTTTTTTGAGTAGTTTTACAGATTTAAGCATGTATAGGGACTGACAGACGAAAGCGACTGTTTTATACTATGTAATGATAATGATACAATCATCCATCAATATATCATTATTACACCCACAAACCGTATCCACCGCGCACCCGCACGTTTGAAGCTTAATGATGCACAAAATTCACGTACAATCACTATATAAATTATAAATATATTTATACATATAACATACACAGTACATAAATAAAAATATTATAATACCTTTTCTCTTAATTGTACATACATACTTTATAAATATAATAACATAAAATATAAACATCGGAATATATTACGGAAATTCAATGTTTACTTTAAGAGGCAAAATTTTTATAATTTTAACAGGCAATATATTTGATATTATCAGTTACACTACTTTTACGCGTATGGCAGTTCTAATTGTAATAATTTTCGGTTTGTTACACTCAGCAGATTAAAAAATAGATACATATACTGTATCTATTTTTTAAGGTATTTAGTTAAAAAAATATAGTCCCTATAATGCATATATTATACATTATAAAAAAACATTACCGTAACAGTTCCTACAACACTGCCTATGTGAAAATTGAACAAAAAAAAAGGTTTCGCGATAAACTTGTTTTAAATGAAATATATAAACCCAATATATAAATAAATATATAAATTATAAAACACGAGACGAAATACACTATCTTATAACACTTATCACCATAGCGATATTTCAATACAAATGCATTCCCAAAATATATAGAAAACAATTTTACCTGTAAGAGCGCTGGGCCCATGACTGGGATAAGAAAACCTTGGTAAAGCAAGTCTAGTAGTTGCGTCCTTATGGATGGGTGCGCCACCTTCAAATAAAAGACAAAAACTAAGCACCATATATATTTTTTAAACTTAAGTTTTAAACTAAACCCGTAATAATAAAGATTTTAAAAACAAACTCAAAACCTCTTGCTTATTATTTTCCATATACCGTGTTAAGAAACTTATGTCCGAGACTTTTCAAATAAAATAAAAAAAATCTATGTGTTGAAAAACAGTGTAATAAAGTTTTGAAGATTATATTTGTAGTGCAAAATTTATCCAAATTTGAGGAAATTCTGAAATGCTGGCACACCTATAGTTCGTAGACCCCTATTTTGGCTATTAGCTAATTTATAAATCTAATATAATTTACCACTCAGGGACAATTCTTACTCACTCTCCCACTTCAAAGACGTAGATAAAGCATATTAATCTGAGTTGGTATAGCCATGTAAGTGTTGCCAATTTACTTTAAGTTAATTTTAATTTTCAAAAAAATTCAAGTTTCTTATTTTCTTCTAACATTTATTCACACGTACACTAGTTTGTTAACACACTGTATAATGTATATATTATAAATTAAAATGTTCTGATCGCATTTTATTTTTGTATTAACTATATGAATTATTTCTTCATTAAGAAAAAATAAATACCTGAGCTACAGCATTACAGAACTCCAAAGAGTCGATAAATAGTGTCAATTTGTGCACTTTGTTGACGTCATCCGGAGTGAGACGGTAGATGTGGTCGCCGAGCGTGCGAGGGAGAAGGGAATATAAACCGCTTAGACCTGGAATAGGAATTTTAAAGGTGATTAAAAATGTATATTATTTAAGAACAGAATTTCAATTATTAAAAGCGTCTCGCTGTGGAGGAGGTGGTTAACATTCGCTAAGTTCTGGTGACTTTTCAACAATTTTAAATATAAAAGATTTGTGTAAAAAAGAAATACTAGTTACATCAATTACCTATAGCATATTATTGAACTAGCGACCCGCTCTGGCTCGCTCACATATATTATGCATATATTAAACACTAGCTGTTGCTCGCGAATTCGTCCCCGTTATTATATGTTATATGTTTTTCCATCATTTCTTTGCTCCTATTAGTCGCAGCATGATGTTATGTAGCCTAAAGCCTTCCTCGATAAATTTTCTATTCAATAAATAAGATTTTTTTAATTCGAAACAGTAGTTCCTGAGATTAGCGCGTTCAAACAAACTCTTCAGCTTTATATATTAGTATAGATATGAATCACTCTATCTATGAAAAAACGGTTTACGGTGAATGCGTAGCTTTTTAGAGGATTGACATCTAAGGCAGAGCCCCCTCACGAGCAGCTATAAATTATGTAAACAAACATCTTTTACTAAGTAAACATTTTATACTGCGAGATAATAATAAATTGACCAAATTCAATCGACATGAAATATAGACGGGTTATATGAAAGTAATAACCTATTTAATTTAGTCAGATCATATTTTAACGAATCGCTTGTGTTTCTTGGTACCAGAAAGCGTCCGTCACAGGGATTGTAAACTATCGGGACGTCACTTTGAAATAAACGCTTCATTCGAGTTTGCGAACTAATTCATTTTTTTTGTTGGTCCAAATGTTGTGAATTCCTGAACACTTGTTTATAGCTTCTCATGACGGTTACTTTACCTTCATTCACATACCCTACAACTATGTAGTGAGTTGTCACTACCGGCTGTACCGATTTTTAAGTAATTTTTTATTTCCCTTACTATTGAGACATCTATAAATTATAAAAAAAATTGACTCAAAAAAATGAGTGTTACCAGTGGCGAGTATGGGGCAGGCGTTACCGCTGAGCAGGCAGTCGGCGAGCTGGCAACACCGCGCCGACATTTTGGCGCATAGAAGGAACGCGTCGCGCGCCGCAGAGCCCACCGCACCTTCGCTGTGCACGGACGACAGTAGTAGACGACCTATTATGAATCTGTAAACACGTTAAAAGTTATTTAATTATTGTCTCTGAATGTTTTATCGTTACAATGTGTATTACTGGTGATTGTCTGTTTTCTGAAGAAATAAAAATGAATAAATAAAGTTTATTTGTTTATTTTATTAACCCGTTATTACATTTACATTTAATCTAATCGCCTAATTGTAGAAAGTAGAAGAAGTGTATTAGGCGGCCTTATCACTAAAAAGTAATTTCTGCCAAGCAATTTTGCATAAAAATTTAAAACAGAAATACTGGATTGGTAGGCACACTGAGTAGTCGTAGTAATAGAATAGTAATTATAAAGGTTTTCAAAAACAACTTTTCTTTTTGAAATAATTTACCCGACAAGTAAGTCACGCCACGCGATTTTAACCGTAACGCTTTCGTTCTTGTGACATTAAACGTATCATATGTTTACATATACACAATATATAAAGTAATTAACATCACTTAAAGTATGATTCATATCGGATAAGTACTTATTAAGGGCGTCATATACGTGCATCAAACTCCAGCAGACTCCACTCAACAATCATATACAAATGTTCTCACTATACTAGCTGTTACCCGCGACTCCATCGGCTTGTGGACTTTCATATAAACTTTGATCCTCCCCCTTCCCCCCTTATAACCCCTTTTTCCAGTTAAAATGTAGCCTATGTTTTATCTCAGGCTCTAGAACATGTGTGCACCAAATTTCATTACAATCGGTTCAGCGGTTTGGCCGTGAAAGCGACTTACTACTACTTAGACTTTGTACCAAATTTCGTTCAAATCCACTCAATAGTTTTAGCGTGACGGATAGACAAACAGACAGACAGAGTTTCTTTCGCATTTATAATATTAGTATGGATTAGTAATGATTATTAACTTACTCCGGTTTCGATCCATTGGGCGTGTGCGTCATCAGGAAGAACAAGTCTATGAACTTCATATTCTGCATTAACGTGACACATAGCTGATTTAGTACTGTCACTAGCTGGGCTGAAAAGAGAGACAAATATTAAGCTTCCCTTGTATATATATATTGATATGCCTTTTATTATAAAAAAAAAACACATTGATATTTTAAGAAAATATTCAAAAGTATCTTTATTCAACTAGGCTACATATAGTAACAATTTTGAATCGTCATGGTATTACAATACAACCACCGGTTCGGAAGGCAGTTTCTACAGGGAAGAACCGGCAAGAAACACTGATAGTGGCTCTTTTTAAAATAAGAAGATATAATTTTTAATGAAAACAAAAGCTCAACTTTTATAATATTTATTATTACAAGAGAATACTTAGGCGATAATAGAAGGCGAGTCACCCCACAATCACTTTACTTTAGTAGAGTTGCCATGCTCTTAGAAAAAGTATGATTTTAATTTGAAGCACCCTAAGTCGTATATCAGGATGAAATGGACCGGCTAGTACGACCCTCCCACAGAAATATCAAATATTATCGCCGTCGGATTTTCTTTTGTTATTTTTCTCTTTATTATAATGGGTTGCCTGGAAGAGATCACTCGTTAGTGATAAGGCCGCCTGTTACAAATGCTGTATCCAATAAAATGTTATTGTTGTATATTGTAACTAAGAGTAAATAAAATAAAATAAAATATTAGGTGTTTTTTGCGTATGGTAAATGGGAAAGCCGAAGCTCTACTCCGAACACAATCGATGTCGATTTTTATTATTATCGATACAGTTTTTGAGCAAGTTCGAATTGATATGAAAACTTTTTTGTTTCTGTTTC
Organism: Eurema hecabe; assembly: GCA_026213755.1. Taxonomy (NCBI): domain Eukaryota; kingdom Metazoa; phylum Arthropoda; class Insecta; order Lepidoptera; family Pieridae; genus Terias; species Terias hecabe. The sequence continues at coordinate 2,718,396 of JADANM010003353.1, forward strand.
GATCACATTCCGATAAACTGATGTGCGATCCGATTCTTTATTAGAGTATATTAAGTCTCATAGCTTGGTTAGCAGTATCAAAAATTTTCGATATCGACGACGATTGCATTTGGAGTAGCTACTCTGATAACTGATTTCTACTTTCTAAGGCGACGAGCCTCCCTCTCTCACGGCCGAATACTGAAACGCATCTTAAATTCATCAAATGCTTAAGGATCCCATTAGTTTTAAAATATGTCAAATTTTAAGGACATACCGAAACGTATCTTATGCGATTTTGAACAGTTTTTAACTAAGCGCT
>JADANM010003353.1:2719096-2738764 GCA_026213755.1 Eurema hecabe
TTGTCACAACTTAATGAATGTTGAAAGTAATACTTTGATTTTTTTTATAATGTATACAATTCATAGTATAAACACTTATACAGATTTTTATTGCCACATGTGTGTATTTTCCAAATTCCGTTTCCAAAATGCCGTATCCGCCTATGATTTTCTGTATTTATTTGTGTGTGTGTGTATGTGATGAGTTGAGAACAGGCTGTTTATACATTTTCAAAGATAAAGATAACGAGAGAAACGGGGGTTTTACAGAGTATTATGTATTAAATTTTTTTTAATGAGTGTTACCAGTGGCGAGTATGGGGCAGGCGTTCCCGCTGAGCAGGCAGTCGGCGAGCTGGCAACACCGCGCCGACATCTTGGCGCATAGAAGGAACGCGTCGCGCGCCGCAGAACCTACTGCACCTTCGCTGTGCACGGACGACAGCAGCAGACGACCTATTATGAATCTGTAAACACGTTAAAAGTTATTTAATTACTAGCTGATGCCCGCGACTCCGTCCGCGTGGACTTACATATAAACGTTGACCCCCCCCTTCCCCCTTCTAACCCTTTTTTTCAGTTAAAAAGTAGCCTATGTTTTATCTTAGGCCTCTCTAGACCATGTGTGCACCAAATTTCATTACAATCGCTTCAGCGGTTTGGCCGTGAAAGCGTAAAATTATAAAAAGTTTCAACACTTAGCACAACCCTTTGGGGATTGATTAAAAAAAAGCCTATGGCTGGCTTTAGACTTTCTTTGTACCAAATTTCGTTTTAATCTGTTCAGTAGTTGTAGCGTGATGGAAAGACAGACAGACAGAGTTACTTTCGAATTTATATTATTAGTAATGATCATTAACTTACTCCGGTTTCGATCCATTGGACGTGTGCGTCATCAGGAAGAACAAGTCTATGAACTTCATATTCTGCATTAACGTGACACATAGCTGATTTAGTACTGTCACTAGCTGGGCTGAAAAGAGAGACAAATAATAAGCTTCTCTATATATTACTATACAGTATTGATATGCCTATAAAAAATACATAGCCATTATTAAAAATATGTAAGTCAAAGTCAAAAGTATATTTATTCAACTAGGCTACATATAGTAACATTTATGAATCGTCATGGTATAAAAAAAACATTTACCACCGGTTCGGAAGGCAGTTTCTACAGAGAAGAACCGGCAAGAAACACTGATAGTGGCTCTTTTTAAAATAAGAAGATACAATTTTTAATGGAAACGAAAGCTCAACTTTTATAATATTTATTATTAAAAAGAATACTGCACTATTTTTAAAAGCGAGTCCCCCCACAATCACTCTACTTTGGAATGAGTTGCCATCTTCTTAGAAAAACTAAGATCTTAATTTGAAGCACCCTAAGTCGTATAACAGGTTGAAATGGACCGGCAGTACGAACCCCCCACAGAAATGTCAAATGTTAGGTTTTTTTTTCCTATGGTAAATGGGAAAGCTGAAGCTCTAATCCGTACACAATCGATGTCGATTTTTATTATTATCGATACAGTTTTTGAGCAATTTCGAATTGATAAAAAAACTTTTTTGTTTCTGTTTCGATTACATTCCGATAAACTGATGTGCGATCCGATTCTTTATTAGAGTATATTTAGTCTTATAGCTTGGTTAGCAGTATCAAAAATTATCAAAAATTTTTTTCGATATCGACGATTGCATTCGGAGTAGCTAATCTGATAACTCCTCTCTACTTCCTAGGGCAACGAGCCTACGGAAGTAGAAAAGAGAAAGTTCCCTATATCCTTCTTTATCAACATTCATTTGCATTCTTCTTTCTCACTCTCAGTCTCTTGCTCTTAAGAAAATAACGGCAGCGGAAATCAATTTTCCACCCTATATATTTTTATAATATAAAAATTTCAATATTTCTAACTCTTCATAATTTAAAAAAAAATTACCTTCAACGTTAGGCGGCGGTAACTCGTTTCTGAAGCTACTCAGTAATTTTAAAAGCGGCCGAAGGAATGGTTCGGCTGCTATTACCTGTAAATTAGTACATAAATATTATATCTTTTAATTTCATAATTACTTTAAATCAATACAGTAACCAGGTTTCATAACATCTTAGTAATAGGCTGTTTTCTATAATAAAGTATCCTTATTTTTAATCGACTTTAAAAATAAGTGGTTTCTCAATTCGACCGTTTGTATGCTGTTTTTATGTTTATTCGGACTTCGTTCGAGGACCGATTTTGATAATTATACAATAAGTATTAAATCAATTTTATATACTAAATGAAAATACGTATTGCTTTTTGCGAAGCAAATTTTTGTTTTGCTTTTTAGTTTGAAGTCGTTTTTTCTTTTGTAAAAATTATTTTATCTATAGATCATAGGCATATGAGAACAGACGCGAGTAAAAAATATGATAGTATGATGTATTTGACAAATTGTAGAGCATTTCTTTGTCATTGAAGAAACTTCTAGACTTACTTAGATAATATTAAATAATAATTACCTGCGTGCTATAATGACTGATAAGATTCCCGAACAATTTCAATTGTTCTAATCTCACTGCGTTTTCATATCTGAAACGAATTGCATAGTCGTGAATCGTGATATCATAGTTATGACTTGTATGATTTCTTCGGTAGCATTCTAACGTAAATATTTAGATATTTAATATATGATTGTGTGGGTTGTTTGATAAACTAATTCTAGTGACGTCATCGTTTACCTTATGATTAGTAAGGCATTCGTCAAACATTGTAAATTATATTATTTATTGTAGTATCGTATTGGTTAAGATGATGATTTTATAACTAGTAATAAAATTTCTAAGATCATAAAAGGATTCGAAAGGATTTTTTGGCATTATTGTCACAAGCTGAGTCTCGTGGTTTTACTCATAAAAAACTATATCTCGTTTATTCGATAGTCTTTATTAAATTTTATTAATCATGACCGAGAAGAACAATTAAAATTGTTTGGTAGATCCGTAATTGAATTATGAATAGTTGAAAATAAAAAATATATTATTTATATAAAAAAAATGCTTCTTTGTTCGTGTATCAAATATTAATTTAACCTACTAACTTCCTAAAAATACAATTAGAAGTAATCAATCATATCGCGTATAAATATAAATAACGTTATGATTAATTATTCTCTGAAACGGAAAGGAAACGGTTTATATTAGAACCACATAAGTTGTTTGTTTTATAATATGTATTTAAAAATTTTAAAACTATAAGTCTGAAACGAATAAGTTTTATATAAATTAAGTTAGGAAATGTTTGCAACATTTAATATTTGTATACCTACTAATCTATACTAATATATAAAGCTGAAGAGTTTGTTTGTTTGTTTGTTTGTTTGAACGCGCTAATCTCAGGATCTACTGGTTCGAATTGAAAAATTATTTTTTTATTGAATTGACCATTTATCGAGGAAGGCTTTAGGCTACATAACATCACGCTGCGACTAATAGGAGCGAAGATATATTGGAAAATATGGAAAAAAACCGGGGAAAATTATTCATTTTGAGGGCTTCCTTTGCGTGCGCTGCGAAAACGGTTCAAGATACAAAAATAATATGAAAGAATTGTTCCTCTTTAAATGATCTAAAAAAAGTCCGCGACAGTATATGTCTATCTTCTAAGATTGACTCACTATAACATAATAATAGAAATAGATCCGACGGGGACGAAGTCGCGAGCAACTGCTAGTACTAAATACACAAGGGTCCAATCCTTTGAAAATTTATTTCATTTATTCATTTATGTTTTATTACATACAAAATGTACGAAATAGTCATCTGATTATTGTAATATTGCACAAGTAAAATGGCGTGACATAAGCTTTGATCATTAATCGCTAATGTGTCTGTATAAAGACCGATAAGAACGGTTATGATTTTGAAATTTCTTTGTATATAATATTTTGTACATGCTTTGTATACAATATGTTGACATGAGTAGGTACGAATGGAAAACCGGGGAACGCATTAAATCAATACATATACATAGCATAAAATAAAGTCGCTATCCGCCGTCTGTCTGTCCCTATGTATGCTTATTGCTTAGCTCTTTAAAACTACGCAACGGATTTTATGAAATATATAGAGTGGCTCTTAAGAAACGTTTAGGTATATTATGCATAATTCATGCATATTAAATTAGAGAAACAATCATAAATTTAGAGGTTTCTAATGTGATATCGTAAATAAGAACGTTTTCTTGCGGTTATATTGCATGCAGCCGTGTGAAGCCGGGACGGGTCGCTAGTAAAATTATAAACTAAATATACTGCAAAATATTGTACTCGTTAGATTACGAGATAAGGATACAAAGCGAATAATGAACTCGTTTTCATTTTGTTTGTGATGCACTCAATTCGACGCGTATCAATCAAATTATCTCGCGATAAAATTAATCGCTTTTATATAAATAGTGCAGACTGAAAACTTCGATGGCAACAATATTCCCTGCTAATATTATAAATGCGAGTAATTCTTGTCTGTCTGGCTTTCACGCCAAATCTACAGAACCGATTGTAATGAAATTTGGAACACAGATGATCTAGAGCCTGAGAAAAGACATAGGCTACTTTTAACCGTTTTGATACATCATAATATTGAATCGCCATTACGAGTATTGCTCCCGACATGAATGTTCGTTGCTTTGTTGTTTTTTCACGTGTTATATAATCTCCACGCAAAATTAAAAGCTAGCGAAATATATTCCATGTTTTGCATGAGAGTACATGTACCTATTTGTACTCATTACATTATTAAATACATACTATATGTAGCAACAGTCATACGTTATATTTATATCATATTCTCCTTACAATTCGGTCAAGGCAAGTAATGTTATCAGGGCAGGACCGTTATTACTTATTAGCAATTACGAGTTCACAAGACAAATGAGTCACAACTCACAGGAAACTAGACGGCTGATAAACTTCGCCCCGAAGCTAATTAAAGTGTGTGAAATTTTCACATTTAGTTTTATAATTTAGATTATATGCATGCAATTTACTTATAAGTTAGTTTATAGTTAGATACTAGATTTGTATTAAGAGAATTTGATTTCTAATCTATTATGTTTATATGTAAAGCATTTATATTGCATATTTAAAAAAATAATGATATAAAAATTCAGCGTTGTAAGTATGTCTTTATATTAAAATACACAGCAATTATTTTATAATACCTGTTTGGAGGAGTTTAAACCAAAGAGAAAATAATACCGAATAAAATAATCCGCAAGAATCTTCTTTAAAGAGACAAGGTCGGCTCTTTTAGTTTAAAACTACTATTGTATGTTACGTCATATTGAATTAATAACGATATAAATATTACGTATTTATTTAATAATACGCAAAATTTTAACTTCACGTATACGCACGTAATCCAAACACGTGTTTCGCAAACTATACATGAAATTTTAATTGTATATTTTCTCCGTTAGACACTTTTTTATTATTACAGTAAATAAACTAACTTAAAACTATTTAATGTAGATAAAAGAACTTATTTTCGTAAGAATCCCAAGTTTTTTCATAATCATCACTGCAATATCTATTGTTATTCTGAGTCACACCGAGCACGGTCAGTACTTTACGGCCAAGATAGAACCGGTTTATTATCGTACCATAAAATTCGCAAAAGTTATGATGTCTGACGTTGACTAATGTCTTTAAATAAATTTTATAAACCGCTAGCGTTTTGCCTGCGTAACTAATTATAAGCATATTCAAAAGCTTATAGTTTCATAATTAGAGCAAACAAATAATCTCTAGCTAATACAAATTTTGTATTTACTTTAAATCAAAAATTAGATGGAACCAAGATAATATAATATGAATAGCATTTAACACTAAATTAGTGATACTTTTATCTCTCCTAAATCACTCTACAAACGATTTATTTATTTACAGCATTTATTTACTTAGAACATTGAGTTTTTGTTACTTGAAGCAAATACATAAATATACATGTAACAGATTTAGATCTGTATCATATTTTGACTCAAGATTTTAAAAGTATATAAAATTAATACCATTATTATAAAGTACTCACTTTCCAGTACAAATAGCCCATTCATACAGCTTATCTAGTAAATTTTCGCTCAGTAAATATTCGAGGCATGACGCAGAGGCAGTGTGGTTGATCTCTTTGGCCCTCGCCTCGAGAACCAGTAGTGTCGCTAGCTGTTCCAAATGGTTGACTACACCTAATACATCATCGTGCAAGTGTTGGGGCTGAAAGGAGATTTTACTATGAGTAAATAAATATTAAAAGTGTAATGTTTGATACAAAAAGCCCATAAAACCATAGGCTTCCGAACTAGTGATAAACAGTATTTTGGGACCCAGTGGCTTCTCCCATTTATAGGATAAAATGTTCTTAAGATATAGAAAATCAATTAAAGATATCATAATTGAAAATTATATTAATTACGCCATTAAAACAGAAACATGCTGTATAAAAAAGTTGTTAGTAAATACCCATCATTTTGGGTCACGGTTACATAGAAAATGTTATTCAAATATACATGCATAATGGTATCTTAGCACAAAGAGTTATCTGGGTTGCAAATTTAGAATACATTAGGGTGTTTTGTATAACATGAAAACCTAGTTAACCTGTTCTTTATATTCTTGTATTCATATCTGTCAAACATTCTAATATCTAAATATAGTTTTTTATTCACAATACAAAACTAGATTTATATCATCGTAATAATGATAACACTCTCATTCTGCTCTTGCATGTGTCTTGGCAATAGCCAATGCCTGCACTCTCTAATTCATAAATGTAAATAATTAAGATAAAATAAAATAAAATAATAAAAAAGCCTTTTATTTCTTACGAAATAATTTTACATATATAGTTTTATAGATTCTCTTATCTTTATACATTTAAACTTATCGGAGTTAATACCTGCTTTATTTTGTTTATAAATAATTCTTAAAAGTATCATTACATAATTATTACATAGTAAAAAGTTGCTTTCTTCTATCTGTTCCTATGTATGCTTAAACACATTTTTAATCAGATCGAGAGAGTGAAGTATAGGGTTTATGTGTTTAATACATGCATAAGTCTGAAGAAAACTGTGGAGTGCAGCCAGTAATACATAAATCTATTTTAAAAGAAAACATACCTGAGATTTGACAATGATATCGTAAGCTTGCTGCCAGTGTTTGCAAAATGAGTTATAGCAGGCTTGGGGTTCATAATCGTGTCGAGGGTCCAAAGACCGGGATAGTTGCCTGGCGAGAGTCATTGATGTGCTTCTCAGCCAACTCATAGTGTTTACATTTAGACCATCTACAACAGAAATATATATTATAATTTTTTCTAAGCAGGTATAATTGTGATGCAATTTCTTAAAGGGATTCAATGGGGAGGGATAAAATGGGGAGTACTAAACATTGCACATTTAACTTAAACTTTGGAACTCCAAATAAACTTGGTACGTTCAATGTTGAAATTGATAAATATACTGCATAAATTGCTTAATAATTTCAAATAAACATATGCATTATAATTTTGATAAATTTGATAATAAAATTCATTTCTGGGGCTATCACATTATACATAATATATTTTTAATTATTAACCTTCTATAACTGTTCTGATATTTTTAAATATTGAAAGGATGTAATACAGCAACATTGATATAAACAATTTATTCAAATCAAATGGTAATCTATTCTGTATGAGGTGCTGATTACTATGTTGTATAATTTACAACTCATTGGAGCATGTCTACGAAATAACAAGCATTTATGATTTCTATACTAAACTTCCGAGACAAATTTGCATATATGCTGTTTTGTAGGTAATATAATTGTATAATGAACATGTTATACTTAATACTGTAGTGGTTATTCTCACATACTCATTGAAGCATGCATTTATCTGCAATAATATGTAACTTGAATGCTAACTTTCACCGTCTACATAAATATGTTACTAACAATCAATCAAAACGGTTTCATGGATATTTGCTAACAATACTTATGTGAAATTATACTTATTCATTGTTAGAACAATTTCTCTTGCCATTGACCTTTTATATGAAAATCAATTATTTATAACAATATGATTACTTATATTGTATATGAGATTACCATTATAATTTAAGGTTTCGAAACTTAAAAGTAATCTTTGATTAGGAAGATCTTCTGTTTATCCTCATACAGATAGTTTGAAGTATGAACGTAATATAAAACCTTGACATTAGATTTCCAACACTGTATTAGCATTAACTGACAGATGTACGAAAATATTGTAAAATGTAAATAAAATAAATATTAGAGTAATACATACGTTTTGATATGTCATTATGTTTCTGAAGATATTTATTATTAACCGCAATATAAGCCACAAATATTACATGATACGCAATACTCTGGATCTACTGCACTTATGTCACCAACATTCAAGGTAGCTTAAACAGCTTCCGTTTTTTCACTTAACATGTGTTTAAATTTTTGTTAAAATATAATTTTACACCTTATTATCCAAAAATATATGTTTCAAAGTTACAGAAATGATTTTTTCTGGACAAAAACACAAAACGACAACATCTATTCATAAATATTAGTCGACAATTGTGACATTTAATAAATATGACACATGGGTTATGACAGTGACGAGTGACGACTGACGTATTCCCACAGATAAATATATAAAAAAAGAAACATTTATAATTGTACATAGAGTATATAAATTATAAACCCTTCATTGTTTGTTGTATTTGTTACTAAAATATGTAGTAATACAAATAATACAATAAAAAAAACTATTTTAAATCCTTTGTTATTCTCCATTTACTGTACGCATTTGAATAAATTAAACGTCTGATCTTCTCTCAACTTAAAATCGTCATTAAAGTCTTTGCGAGACTCATTAAAATGTAGCATTAATGATAGAACTTAAGCTGATGATTTATGGATGACGTCTAGGTACTTCTTATAATTAATTTCTTAAAGCATTGAAGTTTGTCTTCTAAATAAATATCGAAAAGATAAAAATGAACGATGAAGGACGAAGGAAGACTGCCTCTTTATGGAAAAGCAAAAGCCTATCAGCAAAAGCAACATCATCCATAGCATATATTGAAAAACCGACACCGTTAGATTTTGACATGTTTATTCCTTGGATTTGTCTGGAGCTCCAAGTACCCTACGATATTTTTGTGTTTAGAACGGCTCAAGGTATTTTTGCAAATTCTTGAGATACGTATTTAAATCCGGTTGATTCTTTATTTTATGTTGTTGTTATGTTGTTATATTACTAGTATTTTTTAAAAGTATCATGTTGTAGGTAAAAGTATATGTTATTAATTTATAAAGATATATGTTGTTAATTTCAGAGGAATATGTTCCCCGTCACAAAAGTCGCAGTCATGTTAAATGGAATAAAACAGTACCAAAGCTACACCAGTCAACAAAAAGGAGTCTATACGTAAAATCTCCTGATAACGAAACTCAACCTATTGATGTGAATGGTATTCCCGTAACCGCCATTTATGATACTAAAGGACATCTCACAGAAATTTCAATTATTGGGTCTCCTTACGAAATTCCCAGGAAACTTATAATAGCGTTTACTCTTTGCCTACCGTTCCACAAGTCTTTGTCCAAAATATGTATTCGTAGAGGAAATATTCACGTAACAGCCATTCAGGAAATTAGCAAACTCCTACCCCATTCTAACATAACATCAATTGTTCTTGAGGATTGCTATGTACCAGAGGGCAAATATTACTTATTTTTAGATCATCTGTGTCAACTTCAGAATTTGGCTTTAAGACGTTTGGGAATGGGTGATAAAGAGTGTAAAACTATAGCAGAGAGACTTGACATCGGTAAACCGGCTGCAAGATGTCTGTTTACATTAGATTTATCTTCTAACAAACTCACAAACGCGACGGCTTACGCGCTTGGAGATATGCTTCGAAGAAATCGATCTTTGCTGCATTTAAATTTGTCTGATAATAACATAAATGATGACGGTTTCGTTTGTATTTTAGAGAGCCTAGTCGAATTTTCTATAACTAAACAAGAGATGATTGATAAGAAGCGACGACGATTTGAATATTTCATACGGAGGATTGCCTTTTTTAAACAACATGATTTGAATCACCAACAAAGTGATAAAGAAGAGAGAGGAACTGCAAAGAATATTGTGTCGAGAAAGCACACTGTTGATGAGACCGTATCACCGAAAAGAATACCAAGAAAGAGCAAGAAAACCACTACAATATCACCAAAGACAATTCAAGACTTAGCTGAAAAGATGACAAGACTTAACATCGGAGATTTCAATGATCCATTTGATGAACAGAGAGTGGTATATTACAAAAGCGAACCTTACTGTATGGGCAATCTTATTCTCTGTTCTCTAAACATATCTTACAATGATATTAGTAACTTATCAATCAGCAAATTACTAGAAGTTCTTCAATATCAAAGGCATGTTATGACCAAAAGACCTCTTTTATCCACTGGCCTCTTAAGAATCGTTTTCGAAGGTAACGCTTTGCTTAGTCACTGCGATGAATATGCAGCAATAAAAAGTCTTCTTAATAAATCTGTGATGGACAATATGTCCGTGCCTAATTTAGTACAAAGCTCACCTTCTAGAATATCAACTATAAGTAAACGAACAACAGCACCTTCTAGAAAAAGTATTGGACGAAGCTTAGCGAACGTAAAGAAATAATATTTAGTGTTGTTCCTTATTTTATGATAAGCAAAGGGTATGATTTAAAACTATGGAAGGATTTAAGTTAAGTGTAAGATTTTAATTCAGTTGTTTTAAGAGGTTACTTGTTAGTTCGATGTAAGTTCATTTCTTTTTGTTTAAGATAATAAACTATTATAAGCGAATGTTGACTAATATGCGTTTTATTCTGTCATATTATAATATTGATATCGTAAGTTTGAATTGCTAAAGATCTTAAAAAATTTAAGCACGCAGCATATATCTCGAAATGAACTTTATATTATCGTATCTAGGTACCTATATATAGGCAACCTATTTAGTTTAATCTAGAAAAATAAATAATGATATTGAAGTTTAGACGTTGATTTTTATCTTGTATTTTGTACAGCACTTTTTATTTTTGTGATTTTTGAGACTTAATATTCAATGATTTTATATCCTTTTCATTTTGGTAAAGAGCCTATTCTTTTATAATATATAAAATATATTTTTGATATGAAATCCGAAAAATCTTTGCGATCCATTAAATCTACAAGATCTTTAAGAACTTCCAAGGCGGGTGAGACACGAAAAAATGATTTCATTGAATTTGAAAATGTTTTACCCATGGCCTGTGCTAAATTCGATTGCTCTTATGCTGTTCTTGTTAAGAAGTGTCAACGGAGTGGTAATTTTATTAAAACAATTCAGACACCCTTTAAAATGAACTTTTAAGTCGTTGCTGTTGAGTAGTATTTTTTTTAATATTGTTTATTTTTGTTTATTTTAGATGAATATTTTCGATATCTGAAATATGCAGACGTAGCAAGAAAACGAATAAGTTTGATGCCTCAGGTTGTAAAACCTGAACCAATACCAGTAGCTCAGGCTTCAGTACAACCTTCAACACAACCTACCGATGATGACGCTAGCGTTTCAGCAACAACAACCGCAACATCAGCGGTAATAAACACATTAACTGTTAATTCCTGTTATGACAATTACAATTCTTTGGCAGAAATACGGCTGGAGAAACTGGGAGCAGTGCCAAGAGTTCTTATGCAGATCATTGCAATCTTAGTGCCCTTTTACAAAAGTATCACAAAGATTGCAATAACTAATAGCAAAATTAATGGTCTAACTGTATATGAACTGGGTAAGATTATCAAAGTATCGACGATAACGCAAATATACCTGGATGGGTCTTCGGTACCTGAAGCCAATTATGTTATCCTATTAGAAACAGACAATCTTAGACAGCTCTCACTGAGCAGATGTGATATAGAGGATAAGGTATGCGAGCAAATTGCTTCAAAAATCCGCCTGTCAGGAAGTGCTCAACATTTATCGTTACTAAATCTATCATCAAACCACATAACTGATATAGGAGCCAAGTCTATTGCAGAATGTCTAAGAACTAACAGGTATCTTAGATACTTAAATCTGGCAGATAACCAGATTACTGATGATGGTGCTTACAGCATATTAGGCGTTTTAAAAGAATTTCCCCTGAAATATGAAGAAATTATAGGGAAAAGGCAACGTTACTTTAAATATTTGAGACAAAAACAAGTTTTATTTTTCAAGTTCTATAATGAGACGTCGATTGATGATGCGAGTCGAAAATTTACGAGGAGAAGAAAAACTTCGACCACATGTTTAAGGGGTAGACCTAGTAGTGCAAGGAGTAATAAAGATCGACAGTCGAATGTGCCGTTGTTTGATGAATCGCTTAGAGCTGAAATGTTGGCTAAGCAAGCCATGGGGCCTTTTATAGACCCATTTCAACCAGATTGTATAAGAAGTAAGGATGAGCACATTTTCTGCTTCGGAAATATGACGTTGTGTTACCTAAACTTGTCGTACAATAATTTATCTTATGCATCGATAAAGACTTTGTGTCAAGTTGTAACGTACCAGAGAAATACAAGGAAGCCTCCGCAGACTGGTTTAATAAGAGTAATGATGGACGGCAACAATATTCCTATAAAATGTCCAGAAATGCTCTACATCAGTGATATGCTAAACAGAATCTATCATGATGCTATGAGACTCAAACGACAGTCTATTATTAGGTAACTGTTTTGTAAAATCAATGAAATACTATAATAATAAACATCAATATTTGCTTCAAATAAGTTTATTTATTTACAACGGTAACTTTAATATAAAATTATTATCAAACCATATTAAGTTATAGCATAGTAAGATAATTACATAGAAATCTTAAATGTTAGAATTTTGTACTTTAACAATTGGGCACTAGGCTTGGTAACTATAAAAAATATTTGTTTATTTATATTTTGTTACATAAGATAATAATATGATTTATTGGCAATGCTATGTTAAAATTGAAGGATGAAGAAAGCATTATACATTTACGACTAAAACTAGTAATACGAAGAATACCTTGTTAACTTAAACTATAACACGGTAACAACGAAAATATACAGCACCAATATTTTCATTTGTCAACGTGTGCTACTGGTTTTATAAATACTCTTGTTTCTGGCAGTTTGATATTGTTCAAGTCTTTTAGATTAAGTTTTCTAGAGTTAATTGTAGTTTACTTAATTTCTAGGGGGGAGGTACTCTCTATTGGGCTGTGGAACGAAGCCACTCGGTCCTTGGGGTCTCGTTGTTCCAGAAGGATATCCAGTGCTTGACGGTCGACCTGATGGATACCCTTGGCTTCCTGTTGGTCTTGAGCCTGGGTAGCTGGGTGTGCTTGGGCCTCCAGGGTAACCTTGTGGTCCAGTTGAGGTAGGGTAGCCTGACGTTCCAGGATAAGATGTTGACGGTCTTTGTCCAGGGCCGCTAGGATAACTTCCAGTGCCAGGGTATGACCCTTGTGGTCCAGTGCTTCCCTGATAGCTTGGGGTGGTAACTTGTGGAAATCCACTGCCTGGATATCCGGAAGATGGTGCCGGAGTGCCAAAATCTGGGTATCTTGTTGGTTGAACTGGGAAGGAAGACGGGCCTTGTGGACCTTGAGCACCAGGATATGATACTTGTCCATTCACTCCAGAGGAGCCAACGTAAGAATAATCATAGATATTTGCATTAAGCTCGTACAGGCTTGGAGCCGAGTTACAGTCAAACTGATTCCACCAAACGCATACAAACACTTCTTGGGAGAAAATAGTGCCGTTTGGACAAAGAAAGTCATAAGTGATATTATTAGCACACACATGGAAAGCTTGGCAGCGTGTTTCAACGTCTGCGTAGTATCCTGGGTAGCGTTGAGTTTCGCAGCGGAAGGATGTTTGTGGAACATATGAGAGTATTGGGTAGTCTTTGTCAGGTTCTCCGGGTATAGCTGAATAATCTCCTCCCTCGTAAGCTCCGCTGTCAAAGCCAGGTCCAACAGGACCAAAGCCTGGTGTGTATCCACCAGGGCCTCCAGGAGTTTGTCCTTGACCTGGATAGTTTTGGCCGGGGTAATTAGACCCCGGCTGGCCTGGATACGATGCTCCAGTTGGCCCTGAAGGTCCAACGGGTCCTTGTCCCGGATAATTTTGTTGAGCTGGACCTTGTCCTGGATAATTTTGTTGAGCTGGGCCTTGTCCTGGATATGTTTGGCCAGATGGGCCGGTTGATCCTTGACCGGGATATGTTTGTCCAGAAGGACCGACTGGACTTTGACCGGGATACGTTTGACCAGATGGGCCGGAGGGACCTTGTCCAGAATAAGTTTGACCCGGAGTACTTGTGGGACCTTGCCCGGGATATGATTGTCCTAGGTATCCTGTTTGCGGGTTATCGTAACTGGGATAAGTAGATGGTCCGGAGGGATATGGTGTGGTTCCTGAGCTCGGGTATTCGTTTTGTGCTCCACTTGGGTAAGTTGCCGGGGTGGAGCTTGGGTAGCCACTCGTAGGGTACGACGGACGGCCGGGGGTTGTGCCTTGGCCAAAAGGCCTGCCAGGTTTGTTGTACTCGTAGCCACTTTGTGCGGCTACCGCTGCCAGTAGCACTGTAAATATAATTATATTATTATTATATATTATGATTTATTAATATTAAAATAAATGTTATTAATATATAACAATTTAAAGGAATTATCATAATTTACAATAGCGTCCCCGTAAATGTTGTAATTAAAAAATCAACAACCCTTTTTCTGCAAATTCGACAAAGACTATTACGTATATATATTAGACGTACTTATACTAGTACTAATACAACTACGGAATATTTTTTAAATGGAAATAATTATGATAATATAGAGTGAAATTGTAAGCTAAATATAATAAGTATACCTATAATAAAAAAGAGTCTTACATTTATTATACAATAACCATAAAGAAATTTTAAATTTGTGGTTTTGCAAATTTTTCCTCTACTGTAAACAGAAACTGCGGTTTTTAATTGCTCAAAAGGCATCCGGATCAAATTACAATAGCCGTATTGCTAAATGGTGTAAGAATAAACGTTTATCTACCCTCCCCGGGCACAATGGGCACAAGATGACATCGCGTGGGATCGCACCGCTTTGCGAAACAGCGTAATAGGAAAATTGTAAACGTTTGGAAAACGAGACGCTTATGTTGCGTGCATTAATTTTGACCAAGGTCAGTTTAGATTACGTTCAGGATTTTAATAACAATCCTTGTAAGGTATAGACTGGGACTAAGCAGAGACATTTTACTCGTATTGTGTCGAGTACACAATACGAGTAAAATGTCAGAAGAAGTGAAAGAAAAGAGAGATTGACTGTATTATATGAACGATATAGCTGTAATGGATGATGACCTCTTACGTACTTTGTTACGAAGTCAAAAACTCCGCAGCATTAACGATTTCTTATCGCGATCATGTTCAACTTAAAAACCGTCATTATGCATAGTACTTGAGTGCTAAGTTTTCGTGAATGTTAACGTTTTTGTAACACTGACATTGACCAATGGCTCTAAATGATGATTATTGTTCCTATTATACTTCAATTTTATTGCAAGAAGCTTAAGTTATATGCAATAATTATTAATATATGCAAGACTTGCAGTATTTACAACATATATTTACATAATATGAACGTATAGAAGACATGCATTTGTGAAGGATCCAAGCATGCTTTTTAGGTATGTATATTGCATACTATACTTAGTCGATGAGTTTACAAAATCAATATTATTTCAATGCAATTTACAATCCTTAAATGTTAAGTCGTAAGTATGACTGAAAGTGCTGAGTCATTAAAAATAACAGAACCTAAGTCTTTGAAAGAGAACCATTTATGCTTCATAATTAGGATTATATTAGATTGGTGTATGGATTAGAATCCAAGTTATATAGTCAATAAAATGCATTCACGAATGAAATGAGGAGATTAAAGTGATTAATAAATTTTAGACGCAAGTGTTATAAATATGTCAATATAATTCATAATTAAAATAAATTTAAATTTATCTATGAATATAGAGATGTGGAATACTTATCTATGATTTTTGAACTCTTACATCGACTGTTATTATTTAAAGTTTGAGTTAGTTAAACATCATTTATAACTCAAGAACCTTTTCTATTTCTTTGCTTTTTTAAGATTGGTATGTACCGAAATTGAAAATTGCAATATCGTCAAAACGACGTCAAGCATATATAAAATCGCCGAATAAATGTAAAAAATCTAACAAACTCGAGATCTTTGTTAGTTTCACTGTATGTTTGTCGCTCTTTCACGCAAAAAACACATGAACGTAGATTTGACTATGGAAATAGGGGTTTTTTTTAACTTTATTTTTTTAGGGCTTTTAGCTCTGAAGCCATGTCAGCCCCATCATCAAAAAAATTACAATCATTACAAATTTAGGAAATAGGATATATTTCATCCTTTGTCATTATTTGTTGTGTTTTAAGATCATTTTATCCGCACTCAAATACTACACAGGAAGAACCGCGTGGCGCGGATAGTTTATCAATGAATAAAACAACAAACTTATCAATATATGACAGACGTGTCGTGCTCGCTAAGCCATCATTAACAGGGAAGTATTTCTGGTGTACCTCCAGTCGTGCCGGAGTTCACGTAATTGACAACAAACCACGGAAGATTCCAACTAGATCGCGCCCTACATTTCTATTTTGCATTCGTGGTCGATACAAATGTACTGAATATAATAACGGTGCATTTTTTATACCTTCAGTACTCATAAATGCAAGCGACAATTAATTATTAGTACAGAAGTAGTAACAAAGCTTTATTTTTGGCGTCAAGTAATGCCGTCATCTTTAGTGTATGTCATTACTCATTGTGTTTTGTTCGGTAAACGGGAACACCGGAGGAATATTTTTCCTGCCCTCTTATTATATCCTCTTTTTTCTTTTTCACAAAGCACAAATCCTTTTTTACCCTTTTTAAACGGCCAGCATCTCACTCGTGAGGTATTTAGTTTTGCAAATGTTTATGGGCGATGTAGCCTATCATTATAAATATATTACTTATATGAAGAAAAGAAGTTATAACATGTTTTAGCACTGCTTAAGGGCTTCTAAAAAACGGCTTACAGATTAAATATCTCGTTTTTGTTACTTTTAAATAACAATGTTACAGCAACGAATGCACGAATGCTACATAATATTTGAATTGGACAAGACTAGGCATTGTTTTAAGAACTAAAGACATTATTGTATTGAACATGTGAAGTTGACGTAAAAAGTCCATATTTATCTTTGTATCTGCGGATATCGCTCTCAGGTCTATCCTCAAGTCTCATAATTATACAGAAACAATACGTTACAAAATATTTTGCATTCGACATAATAGCGGCGACAAAATTTTGATTGCAACAGCATTTGAATCTTTTGAAATTTGCATACAGTTTTAAATATTATGTTATTAGTACCTAGAATCGAAATAAATCTAATTTATACTAAATAATTACTTCCAATATAAGATTTGAGCACAAACATTGTGACACGAGATTTATTTAAATTAAGATTAAGATAATAAATTATTAATTTTTAAGTTGCAATCGATCTAACAAGTTCTCTGTAACGTTAATAGTAGTCATATGTAATTGCAACGATATTTCAATAATTTTACAAGTTACATACGAGAGATAATAGGGAGGCATCTGAATGTAGGTTTGTTCGAGGTAACTACGTAATTATGGCTTGTTATTGCTTCGTGTTTTCGTTATTTGCTGAGAAGAATGCGAATGTTAATATTTTCGCAAACTGTTATATCTATGAACCTGTATAGATCGCGCGTTTTGTTTAATAGAAATGTGTAGTATAACTGATTTTTCAAAATTAAATAAAAATGGATTATATTTTGCGGTACAGGAATGCCTTGGCGTTCACGGAATACTGTGACCGCGTCTTCGCGAGTCCAACGCCGGAATACTGAAACGCAACTTAAATTTAAGTACAACTCAAACAGGTCCGATTTGACAGTTCGCCATACAATTCTATCAACATTACGAGTCTTAAAGCGTGCTTAAATTTAATCTGCGTATGAGTATTTGGCCGCAACTCTTATAAATTTTGTAGCAACGTTACTTAAAAAAAAAGAAATAGGTTCTTAATTTGCTTCATTTATAGTTAACTATGAAGAGTATAGAGTATAGACTCTTGTGTTGATACTTGCAGAAAATAATTACGGTTTATTTTATTTTAATAATAAGTTATAATTTGTAGTTAAATTCGTTTAATTTTTGTAGTAATGATCTTTTCGTCACTTTAATGTTAGGTTATACACAAATGTGTATCTACTGTAAAGTTTTTACAGTCTCTCATTATAATTAAATACTAATAGTATTTAAACACTACATATATAAGTTTCTATCCGATGTATCCTACGGAGCTTTCAATGTTAATTGATTTGAGGTGTCATTAAATTAGATTTGCATTTGAGTGTTCGTTAGTTCGACTTATTGACCAAGCTACAAAGGCGACGCGTAAACTCAATGCACGGGACGCTTGTGGTAGCCGACCGCATAACAATTTGCCCACTGACATTGTGTGACTTTATTGTATAGTATATACTAATTGTTTCACACAACTTCACTCGCATAAATCTGCACTATATGTTTGGTCTAAAATTATAGCTATTTTTAAAAAATTAGGACAAAACAGTTCACAAAATTATAATTTTTATAACTTAAAGTACTTGGAAGAATCAAGAATTATTTTTTTATGGAACAGGATAGCGCTTGACCACAACTCATACGGTCATCGTGGTCTAAGATGGAGCACGCGTAGGAAACCTAATCACTCTCGTTTGAAGAAGTTTGTATCTATCGGGGAATAAACTCCGGCTGGGAATTCAACGATATTGCAGTACGCAAGAACTAAGAACTTTAATTATAATATTTTTGTTATATAAAGCAACGTTCACATTTGTGACTCTTCTTAATTGCTGGTATAACAAGATAATTATGAATAGTAAATTTAATACAATGAGAGCAGCGTGACTGGTTACAAATTAATTAAGCTCCTTAGTTGGATTTGAATAATTTATACACTGATTAAAATTTTATGTAATAGGTAATGAATTGTTGCGATTGTATTGTCTTTAAAGTAAAAGTCAGGGAACACGGACATATAGTTATTATAATTGGTCAAACCTGCGTACCTAAATACTGAGACTATTTTTTACAAGCTTTTATTTAACTTGCAATGTATGTATGTATGTTTGTGTGTTCGGGTGGAATTTTATAACTCAATTTTAAGGCACTTGCCCTCAACCGATTGAGCTGAAATTTTGCATGCACGTGTATATCCGATGACAATGCAATATTATTATGACATGGAGCTGATCTGATGATGAAGTCGGAAGATAGCCATAGCAACTCAGTAATTAAATAACATAACCACATCGAGTTTGGGCTCATTTCATTCGACTAGATGAGTACTTTGGTGCTAGATAGTAACCAAGGTCTGATGATGGATCCGGAAGACAGCCAAAGGAACTCAGTACTTAAACGACACAACCAAATCGAGTTTGGGCTCGTTTGATTCGCCTAGATGAGTACTTAGATGCT
>JADANM010003353.1:2738774-2750436 GCA_026213755.1 Eurema hecabe
CAACCCCATCGAGTTTGGGCTCGTTTGATTCGCCTAGATGAGTACTTTGGAGCTAGATGGTAACCACTAGATGGTAACTGGCAAACGACCTTGCAATAATGATGCGTTGAATGAGATGAACAGACTTAGGAACTTACAAGGTGAAAACTAAAAAGTATAAAATAAATTAAGGTAAAAAAATCTTTAAAAACAAGCTTTTATTTAAATGCGCTAAAAAGAAAAAAATAAACTTTTACACTATAACTTTACTGTCAACTTATAACATTTCAAATTCAACATATTTGACACAATTTATATGTTTTAAAAGCTTGTCGCGAGATTTAAGTACTCGTATTTACTTTCTTAGTTTAAAATTTTTAATAGGCAGGTATTTTAAAACTTGCTTTTAAAATTACGAGTAGGTACTTAAATCTCGCGACAAGCTTTTAAAACATATAAATTGTGTCAAATATGTTGAATTTGAAATGTTATAAGTTGACAGTAAAGTTATAGTGTAAAAGTTTATTTTTTTCTTTTTAGCGCATTTAAATAAAAGCTTGTTTTTAAAGATTTTTTTACCTTAATTTATATATAATACTAACGACCGATCTGGTTCTGCATGTATACCTAAGCTTCCTTTCGTATAACTCTATATATTTAAAATACCGCTTTAAAATTTAAGACATACATAAGAAGACGTAAATACATTTAAAAACGTCGAAAAGCAAAGTTTTAAATTTTTTAAGATAAAATCTAAATGTTGCTGTTTAAGCTTCTTTGAATACCAAGTTTTATTAAATCGAACATTTCAATTGATTGGTAACTTAGTATTGAGAAAAAAAATATGATAGATATCTAAATGTATTTTCTCCGCTTATTTATAATCTCGCGAGATATTCAAGTCTATCTAATTATTTGTATTTTCAGTTATAGGGGGAGATGTGGGACCTTTAGTATGTAATGAAACAGAAAATTAAAAATGTATTTCGCGCGTATTATGAATGCATCATAAATCGATTTAAATATATAAGAATCGTTCAATTTACATTTTAGTCCCTATTGTAAATTACGTCAAAAAACTAAGCTATTTTAGTACTAACTTAGAGTAATTTTTTTTTATATGGCAATGTCTAGTTATCAATTGACGTTGTTTTTAAATTGAGATGTGTAATTATACCATAAAAATACTATTATAGTTAATATTAACACGTAGGATTTTTGAAGTTGTACGATAACGTATGAAAAAAATATCAGGTAATTATTTTTTCTATAAACGATATACTTACAACAAAACGTTGACAAACGTAGCATGGTATTGGTGCTGATCATCTAACTACAACTAAATCTGAAACAAATTTTATTCCATAAATAATGTATTTACATAAGCTTTTTGCATATAAATAATAAATTGATTTTCCATAGAGAATTAACGCTCAAGATCGCTTTAGTATTTGGAGACATTAGATTCAAAATTTTCATTTTCTTTTTGAAATGCAGCTTGCATGGTGAAAAGAATTTATTTTAAATTTAATCAAGTTAAAACATAAAAATGTGCTGGTAAATTGTTGTATATATTATTTACCAACTATAACAAATATGAAATTTTCATTTGTAAGACAAAGGATGAGTATTTTTTCAGGCATTTTACTATGTACATGAGTAAACAAATCTAAATGTGCGTTAAATATAAAAATGAATCATTTATTATATACAAAGCATATTCAAAGGTTCATTTTTTATAATTATATATTTTATTATAAATGCCTTAGATAGAATTATTTTGACACCATGTTGCGTTTGTGTACAAAAAATATCGTCAATTATGCACACCGATAATTTATTATACGATAAAAAAATATTAGTTTTTTTTTAAACATGCCACACTTTTTATCACAATAGGTAACACTAAAGCGTAAGTTCACTATATATTTCCGAACGCTTTTTCCTCCAATTTTTGAACGATTCGATGTCGATCTTAAAATTTGAAAATTCATTTCAAATTTGAAACTCACCGTCTACGTACGGGACGCAAGCGTGGCGTGCACTGTGGTGAGCTGACCACACGACCGCTTATATGCAGTCGACCACCATTCTTCCACCACTCGAAGGGATGAGCTCGAAATATAAGTGATTTGCTATACATCTAGGTCAGGCAAGCACGTCTTGTACGTGGATCTTAGAATTGTAATGATTAGCGCATTTGTCGAGATTTAACTTAACGTTTTGTAACGTAATAATTCGAGTTGATCTGCACTCAATGATTTCTATAGATTATCTTCTTGCGCTGTGCAATTTTCAGACACGCTCCATAAAAGCCATTTAGTAACTTTATAGTTTTGTTAATGACTGTTGTTTGTTTTATGCAATAGGGTTATAAGTGCAGATCTTAACGGAATTATATTAAATTATAATTGCAAATAGAGTAGCCTCGAATAAATAGACTAAGTGATACAAATAGAATATTTCGGATACTTGTAAATTGTAGGTACTTGAAAACAAATTTTCTATTCTCCCATGCTTTCAGTTATACAGCTGGATGCTTAAAATTTTCAGAATAATCAGATGAAAAATTAAACGATTAATCGATAATGCTTGCAACATTTAAACCGATTTTTACTATTCTTTTGCAAGTTATATATGCTTTAAGTATGATATATAACCCTGTTTGTAATAAAATATATAAAAAAACGCAATTGATTTTTTTCTTAAGGACAGAATCTGTATATGTATTGATTTGTGATATCTATTTGACATCTCATTTAACAAACTTATTGATTAAGCAAATAATAAATTATTCCCCGTCATTTTTAATTGAAGATAATGATCCAAAAATGTTATAAAAGCTTTCTAATTACATAAGACAAGCGAATTACTTCGACCATACTTTTTGAATCTGACGACAGACCATCTGATTAGGTCCGAGTTGGATTGTAGACAATTTGTGGATGAAGAACCAAACAGTTCATTACGATAGCGATCTTAGGACATATCAAGCTATTCAAGTTTACAAAATTGAACTGCAGGCAGGCAACGAAATGAGAGAGAATTTTGATTAGATCAGCTTTTTAGATTCCAATTAATGGGGCAATTATTTTAGCTTGTTTCTTAGTAAGTTGTTACTGAAAGGCTGGTTATAATTTCAGATTAGATTTTTTATTTATATCTAAGTTTGTTCAAATAAATAAAGCCGCATTTTTTGTATGAACCAGTTTAGCTTTGAAACTACGAGTTAGATTTGAAGAATAGATTTTGTATGTTAGCAATTTATATGTTGCAATATCCATAATATTGTTTAAGGCTATTTAAGTATATAATTCTTAAGGAAGTTGAGGGGTTTTAGGTCTCCCGGCTTGACCACTCCCCCTCCCGTGGCAGAGGATTTCCTCCCAGCAAAAAAAGCTGTAATTCTTTCTCAGTTTATAGAATTTGGATCTTTTTAAGGTTAGGGTGAATATCACACCGTTTTATTCCCATCTTCTCTTACGTTCAGGCGTTATTGTTGTCAAGTGTCTGCTTATCAATAAAAGAGGAACACGGTTATAAAAGAAATACAGTTTTAAATGACGACTGCTTGGCGCAGTGGTAGCACAACTGATTTCTGCGTGAAGGGTCGTGGGTTCGATCCCCACACTGGAAAAATATATTTGTAATTTACATTTGTATTTTTCTGGGGTCTGGGTATTGCTATGTATTGTATGTATACATGTATTTACAAAAGAAAATTATGTATAAGTAATTTATTCCGTTATCTATATGCCATAACACAAGCTTCTGCTTAGCTTGGAACTAGAAGGCGCTGTGTATGATTGTCCTGAAAATATTTATTATATTATTATTTATTAATTACTGCTTTAAGAAAATCATTATCCATGCACGTACGTAATTTAAGGGATATTATCGGGTTACGATCTTGATTGAGCTGTTACGGAATGATCCAATGTGTGAATGTGAACGCATAGTGTTACAGTAATATGACACCGGCTCATTCGAATTTTATATAACGTAGAACTATTCAAGGGTGTCCGTTGTGGCTCCGATACATTTCGTCAAATGTTATATTAATAATTACAATCGAGTAAAAACTATTAACACCTTCTATATAACAAATAAATCATCAATTAATTATTTTCCTAATCTCTTATAGGTACCACTTATTTTAGCGAAGCAGTGTTGCCTGTTTTTGGAAATTACGAAAGATACAATTATTTTGGTACTGGCTCATAAAAATATTTTTTAAAATATAAGGAAGTTTTATATCCGTTTAGTCTTGATAACTACAAGCTTAAGCTTCGATCCTTTTTATTTTCTCTACTAGCTGTTGCTCGGAACTTCGTCCCCGTCGGATTTATTTCTATTATTATGGTATAGTGAGTCAATCTTAGAAGATAGACATATACTGTGGCGGACTTTTTTTTAGATCATTTAAATAGAAATAATTCTTTCTTACATATTATTTTTGTATCTAGAACCGTTTTCGCAGCGCACGCAAAGGAAGCCCTCAAAGATGCATAATGTTCCCCGTTTTTTTCATATTTTCCATTATATCTTCGCTCCTATTAGTCGCAGCGTGATGTTATGTAGCCTAAAGCCTTCCTCGATAAATGATCAATCCAATAAAAAAAGAATTTTTCAATTCGAACCAGTAGATCCTGAGATTAGCGCGTTCAAACAAACAAACAAACAAACAAACAAACTCTTCAGCTTTATATATTAGTATAGATTTAAAGTTAATTTTTAATCACGACGAATGTCATAAATATACCTTAATATAATGCTTAGTTTGTGGCATTGCAATGTGTGAACTATTTTCAAAATTATTATAGTAGTACAAGACCCATTTTACTTTTCAGTTCTAGGCTACAAATGAATCTAAAACTGCTGAATATAATTGGTACATAATAAAAATAAAAAACAAAACTCCAACATTTTTAATTGTAATAAAAATCTATTGCGTAAACTTGACACATCGAACTTCTAAACCTTTTTAAACAGCCATGTGTGGGTGATTGTTCACGTGTTGAACTATCGTCACGATTATTATTTAAGAAAATGTATTTTTGCCATATTGATCATTAATAGAGATGTAGGTCACGATTGTGAAGACATGAGACGCGACGACACGACCTGAGTCGCCCATGGGTCATGAAGCGTCAACCATTCATGCATTAGTTCTTTTAGGTAACAAACTTTTTAAAATGGAGGAATTCGATAGGAAAAAAAAGTTTCTATAGAAAAATTAGGTACAAATAAAAAATGAAGAGAAGTCCTTAATAGCTTAAATTATTTCATCAAAATGCAATACTTATTTTTAAACTTATCAAAAAAATTTACCAACAGATTGCCTTTTTATAGTTTTATGTCTGTAATCTAGTTTCAGCGACGTAAAACCGATTTCTGCAAATATTGTTCTACTATCTACAGCTAAATTCAAATATTAATATCATTTGAAATAAAAAGTGTATTAATTGATTATATTGGTTTAATAAATCTGAAAATCCTTGTAGTATCGTAAACTTTATCCCTGTATAAAAAACCTATGCTTAAAAGTACCTCAACGATTCTTTAAATTGTTTGAAAACTCGAATAAAACTAAGTATAGTTAATCATAATATTGAATAAGCAAAATTGATAGCATTGATTGATATAACCGCGGAACACTAGAGTAACGAAGTCACAAGACTTGGTTCAGTCACGTTTGCACGCCTGAAACTGATGTAACTTATTGGTTTTATTATACACTAGCTGTTGTCCGCGACTCTGTTCCCGTAGACTGTCATATAAACTTTGACCCCCCAAATCTTCCCCCTCTTATAACCCTTTTTTCCAGTTATAAAGTAGCCTTTGTTTTATCTCTATTTTGCGGTTTGGTCGTGACAGCGTAAAATCATAAATGGTTTCAACCCCTCGCACAACCTTCTGCGGGTTGATTTAAACAAAAAGTAGCCAATGTCCTTCCCCAGGCTCTAGACTATCTTTGTACCAAATTAGCGTGATGGAAAGACAGACAGACAGACAGATAGAGTTACTTTCGCATTTATAATATTAAATAGTATGGACTAGTCCATACTATCCTATCTCCTATATACGTCCCGCAGTTTTTTTTTTGCGTTCTCGTAAATAAATATATATTACATATCATTCAGGCATAGTACCTATAGCTTTGATTTATAAAATCGAATCAATTTTGTAGCCTATATAATTTAAGCAAAGGCTAGTCAAGTCCAGCCAAGCTAGCAAGAAACAAACAAATATTTCTTATTCATTTAATTAGTCTTCTATCTCTATTATTTTCTATCGGTAAATAATTTTCAAAAAATCAGCTCACAAAATCCAAAGACACTCGTGAATTTTTAAAAATGTAACTAAGGCTATTATAATATCGTGAAAAAATCTGAGCCTTATTTAGCCTTTTATTGACAGGCAAAAATTGAAATAATTTTTTTGTCGACGTAAGAAGTTTCTGGAAACTCTAGGTACACGGAGATTTTTCTTACAAATTAGATTGTTAATTAACCTACAATGTTTACAAACTACATAATGCTAATTCGACTGCTATCTTTAAATAAAATTTAATTAAAAAATACTCTGATACATATTTCGCACAAATAATCGAAAAATACAACGTTTTTCTTACGTCACATAAAAGCCTGCACTCAAGACTAACAAATTAAATCATTCGTGCGAATAACATACATTATATCTATGTAATATATGTTATTAGGGGTTAATAACATGTCGCATGTATGTCCGTGGGCATCTCCGAAATTGCTGCAAATGTCAAGATCGTCACGCAATTGTTTGTAAAGTGTTCTAATGATGTAACAAAAGGCTTTACCGGTATTTAACAGCTTCAAGAGTGGATCGTTTTTAAAAAGTATACCCAATAATTATAATTAAATACAGAGATGTTTCATTAAAATAAGTTACTATAAACCTCTCACCTTTATTAATAATCTATTCCTAGCGACTAAATATATTATAAAATAGATATTATGTTATACCCATACAAATCAACCGAAAAAAGTGTTCCGCACATCAGCGGCAGCACACATAAATACAAGTCAAAACGATAGAAAAGAGATAAATGTAACCAACAAGAAAAAAAGAGATAGTTTTGTCAGTTTCGCGTGAAAGCACCGGCAACCACTCACGTAAAGGTAAGACGTCCTAATAAGGATGTTTTTGCGTCTTCAAAATTTTGCGCTTAAAACATATCTATTTATTATAATATTATTGTATTAAACGAGCTGATAAATGTTCATCCTGTTTTTTGTTATTCAAGTTAATTAGTATTTATTTTTAATCTAACTGATTAAATATACTATCGAACTTGATATGTTTATTAGTACATAGAAGTAGATCAACGTCTTTATATTTCATACAAGAAATCATAGTCGATGTTTTTGTAAAGTTCAGCGTGTATTTAATAACAATAATTAGGCATCTATGTGTCAAATATGATCATAGCTGTCTGAATGATATAACGCGATGACTTAATCTCCCTTTTCGTAAGCAACAATTACTTTTCACTGACCTATAGACTAAAACCACGGTTTATTAAAGCTCTAGTTTATATTAATTTATCAAAGGTGACGCACGGTATGACTTAACTAGTTTCAGTGAATCTATTAAATTATGTATTGAATCTATTATTATAATCTTTCCGTCTGTTTTTCTTTCAAAATATTGTATGTAAACAACCTTTCAAAGTGGAAGAGTCATGTAGTTAGACTGTTTTATCCGTATTTATTGGTGTTATATATTATACATGTCTACTTCGACATACACATATCTAAACCCTCCTCTTAAATTATTTTATTTGATAAACAAACTGCATGAAAATCGATGGCGAACTTTTAAATATTTAAGCTAAATACTTATGTAGTACAGACAGAAGAAAGCGAAAAGCCCTGGGACGTGGCTATTTACTTATAAATTATAGTGTGTAAGCATGAAGGACCCCAGCTACAATCATAAACAAATAAAAATCTACGATTGTATTTAAGGCAGCACCAATTAAAACTTATACGTAGACGTACAAAGTTTAAATTAAATTTTCACGTTAATTAGGTAGGCTAAAAAACGCTTATCGTCATAATTATATCCGCTAATGAAGTGTTTATAGCGTGCAGTAATTTGAACTGTCCATTGAATTGCAATTTCGACACTGGGTACCCAAATAAGAGCTTATATACCTCGTATAAAGCATTCGAGCATAAACAATTGAACAATAGATCGATATCCGTGGCGGTATCGATTTTTTCACGATTATTCACAGACAATGTATTCAATTGTCAATGCCACTTAACATAGAAATTTTATAATTGATAGGCAATGAACTATGTAACACGATGTAATTATATGAATTCTGAATCGGCGTGAAGATAAGCGGAAATTAAGAACGCTTCCCACATTAATCGGACTTTTTTAGCCGTAATATGCGTTATATTAAAACCTTAAATTACTGTGGTAGGTAGGTAATCTTGTATATCCATATATCAACAGATGCATGTATCATTTAAAACCTTCATAATAAAAAATAACTATCCAAATTAACTTGACCTACTATTGGATGTTTAAGTTAAGTTTCAGCAAACCTTAACAAATACGCCGTTCCTTACATACATGAGCTAGTTCTATATAAATTTTTATATATGTATATGTATTTTCACATAGTTTAAAGTTTATGTTTGCATGCAATCAGCGTCACGCGTCTCAAATTTTCGCTCACCTATGACTCCGCGAGCAAACCTAGGAAATCCCACAGATCTATCATTTTGGTTGATTTTCATATTGCGAAATATACAATTAGTCGTAGTAGGTTGCTTTACCGATATTTTTGTACGTGTAACTAATAATGATTGAATTCAGTTAGAATATATGTAATTTAACTAAGAGGCATATTACTGGAAAATTGACGAATATAGGTACTACTTATTATTATTAACTATACTATATTAAATTGTCAAATTGTATTGTAATGTTAAATTATTTCAATTTTGTTTTATCGCATACTTTTGTAACAAAACGCCATAAAGTTTTAGGGTTGCCATGTTGTAACATTGCTCGTTTAATGACATAAGATTAAATTTGAGTATTTTTTTATTTGCGAAAGTTGCATTTCTTAGATAATCGCTCACTTAGTATGCAGCACTCGAGAACTATTAAATTATAAGGCATAAGTGCAAAGGTCATAAAAATATGTGAAGTCTGTGGACAGAGACATTGTATATTATAATTATTATCACGATAATGAAGCTGCAATGTTGGTTGGTGTAAGCCTACGTGGTATTATTATCTGTACAATTTAAAGATTAATTAATAACATAACAATATTAAAGATAAGGAGGTTTTGTGAGTTTACGATTACTTTAATAATAATGCCTGAATGTATTGTCCCAATTAATTTTTGTTATAGTAACATGTTTACTACATCTTGAGATACAGCCTGCTAAAAAACGGACGAACAGACACGGATTAGTTTAAAAAACTCCCTTGGGTACGGAACCCAAATAAATAGTAATATCTGATTAAAAAAATTACTAAAATGTAGAGTTTAAATAAAGAATATTATCTTTCAATGATAACATTTTTAGTGGTTATCTGTGAGTAACTTTTCCCAGCGACGCGACGTTAAAGCAATTTAGATGAATACGATTGTCTTTTTAATACTTTAATTTAAATTAAGGCGTCTCCATTAGTTGGCAATAGATTCCGTAGATAACTCTATTTTTTGTACCTTAGTATTTTTTTTAATACTGTATGGTCTTGCGCTTGACCACGGGACCAGTATTGTATTATTTATACAAAAATCGATTAGTGATTAAGACACGTCGAAATATCGTCACGAAATCGTAACATAAATTATACAGAACTACTTTTCTCATTCATTACATACTTTAATGAAACATTATTTTTTTATTTAATGTACGTCTTTGATCGTGAAAGGAAGGAAATAACACTTACTGTTTATAGAGCATTTTTATCATAAATTTATTACCATCGGACCTAAACGGTTTTTTTTAAACCATCTAATGATTAACTAGCCGCCACATTAACCTAAACTAAGCCTAAACGCAATTGTTATTAAAGTTTCAGAACGCATGATAAGATTATATCAACACATAAAGACCCCACTTATGTGAATAAGAGTTTAACAATTCGCGTGAAATGAAACCTCATGGGCCACGCGGTTACATGAGCAAACGGTCAGGTCAAGGTTTTGCCTCAATTAGTTTTTATTGTGCCTATAGAGATGTAGATTACAGGTTCGCGAGATTTTAAGCTTAATCGTAAGTATTGATAATCCTCCATATGACAAACGGTGATCGTCTATTATTCTTATCAATGCGAGAGATGCGCTGCAAGAGCACGTGTTTTGTTTTGCAATTTAACAATCTAAGAGAATAATCTAACACTAAACAATACCAGCTGTTTTGATAAGATGATACAATAATTATATAATTAACTATTTTTCGAAATACAGCTAGAAGCAACTTTAGTACTAAGATGTTTTCTAAAGTTTGAAAACTGAATATTACGTAACGTAGGGTTTATTTTAAAGAACAATATTATATTTAATATAAATTTATAATAATTAATAACATATAATAATAGTTTAAGTATTAAACTTTCACTGTCAGTACGAAGAAGTTTTAAATGGAAATGTAATAACGTTATATGTAGATTCTAATAGCAGATACAGTGCTGCTACCTTCAATAAGAAATAAAAGGGCAACAATTGAAAATCATTCGTCTTACTTATGTACGAAGCGTATTCATAGTTATTTCAATCGCTATAAAGTCCAAATAATGACATCGCTTGCACAATTAAAGTGCAATTTGTTCTCGTTTATTGCATCGATGCACCCATAACTAGACACTCGTTTCAACACAGAGATCATTCCCATATCCGTGCCATCTTAGACATGTCCATTTAATTATAACAAACAGACGTATTTTAAACAAATTTAGACTTTATAACAAAGCGTTTAAGTATCTTTTAGGATAACATAACTGTGTATGAAGACGCAAGTGAATGCTACGCTACGAACTCTTAAACTTTGACCCG
The DNA here is from genome assembly GCA_026213755.1 of Eurema hecabe. NCBI lineage: Eukaryota > Metazoa > Arthropoda > Insecta > Lepidoptera > Pieridae > Terias > Terias hecabe. The sequence continues at coordinate 2,749,825 of JADANM010003353.1, forward strand.
ATAATGGGTGCGTTATTATGACAAACAATTTGTATGGATATTTCTGTGGAGCTTATGATGTCTGTGCAAAATCGGGTGTCAAATCTTAGTGGTATTAATAGTAAGGTTAATAGGTAAAACGAAGCCTTTAATTTTATTATCTAATGTGTTGTGTTATTAATTATTATATAGTATCTGTTGTAATTTTATCTATATCGAATAGTATATATCAGTATGTGGTATACGAATATTTATAACCACATATCGTAACTTTTTTCTTTTTTAATAAAAATCGTCTTTTGTTTGAAAAGAATTAGGTATTTAACTTATCTAATCATAATCATTTGAAGAACGTGTGATGGTAGAGGTAAATAAAAAACACATTTCAGTAAATATAAAATTTAATAGTTGGGTCAAAGGTAAATTCATAATATCACTATAACAAGAAAACATTAAAACTAATTAATTAGTTAGGGTATACCTACATATGACTGAGCCGTTGAGGCCAAATTACGCAAATTTCATTTATTAATGAATTAATATAAAAAATAACGTTTTACATACGGAAGCCAAAGTGACAATTTAAATGTGCTAAATTAACAATTATTGCTAAATACACTTACATAATATGAT
>JADANM010003353.1:2750536-2763016 GCA_026213755.1 Eurema hecabe
GCATTTTAATAGCTAGCATGGTTCTCTGTGCCTTATAAAGGGTTAACAATTATTGCTAAATACACTTACATAATATGATTAAATATTACAATGCAAATTATTTTAAAATAACTAATTACCTAGGTTATGGTAAGGCATGTCGTAAATACTAGGAATCTTAAGATAGAGAAATTCAAAGCTTTCTTGAATTATAATATACCCTTACTTTCATTCGTATTTAATGAGATATAGTTAAAAATACTTTTTACCGTTATTTTCTATTTAAAGTATATTTAGAGATTCCTTCTCTACGCATTAGGTACATATACATGTATGTTTTAGCACCACAAACTTACAATTGTATACTGAATTGCCTTTTTACTCGTATAGGTGGGAATAGCTGCCGAACAGAAAACACGTGAAAATATAAACATCTAAGATCTATAAATATTTTTATAGCTTTTTTTATTCGATTTCAGTCATACAAAAATAGAGATATTTATTATTGAAATAAACCACTTTATAACGGCATTATTTTAAAGAATAGTGAAACAAAATTTTTCGTTTATATCGGTCTAAAGTACGTTAATTTTAAAATAAGCCTGTACTAGATTTAGACGTGTTTTATACACAATTTATTTTAGTAAATGATTATGTGGTATAGTAAATGAGACGCTACAAGAGTATTTAAATACCGTTACTTAAATATTATATGGATGATTATAACGTGACAATTCTATACCTACAATTAGAGATAGAAGATGTATAAAACAAATATTTAATCTGCATCTAAAATTCCCGATATAAATCGCATAAAATCGTATCTTAGTCGTTATAAAGCATTTTATTTCAATTTAAAAGTGGTCGACTTTAACAGCGACGGTATTAAGAGTGGTGGTAGCTGGTAAGTGTATCTGGTCCCAGTCGGTGGTGAGATGGGCCTCAGTGTCGGTGGCCTTGATGGTGAGGCCTAGGGATGGGACAGCGTTGGCGCAGTGCGGCAGGCGCAGGGTCACGGGCCGGAGGAACACGAGTCCTTGCGGCCCGCACATCACTAGTGGGGAGAGCATCGCCTCACCTGACACCCACATGTTATGTTACGAAGGGAAGTGTATCAATTGTTTCCTTACATGGTAGGTTGTACGTGACGCAGTTTCCTTTACAATTGACTTTTATAGGCCAACTTTATTTATTTTTAACATAAGCATAGTGTGGTAAACCCAGTTCAATTAACCCAAACAATTTATGAGACTGTATAGATTTATTTAAAATACTGGAGGGGTGAGTTCAGGGAAACTTATCAGGTACAGCCTACCGTGTATGATCTTTATAATAAGGTTTGGTCAACTTAAATGCACAGTTTGTGTTAAAGCATTATAAAGATCACGAAATATTTTTGTCAATTTGTTCTTTTTATTTTATTTGATAGTACTGATATCCAGGTGCAAGTTAGGTGTTAATTTTAACTAAAAAACAATTAATTCAAACAAAGTAAAATTAGACTTTAATTATTAGTTAAATTCGGTCAATGATCGTCACTAGTCATTGCCGATGAGTGCACCAGAAGAACTGTGCAAACAAGTTTCGTAAAAGTGTTCAAAAATTGTGAAAATAAACAATAAAACTCAACACACAAACACAAATCGCAACATATTAGCGTTAGACATGCAAAGCGCAGACAAATACGTAGAGCTAAAACACACAAAGACATAGACTACGATGATGATGAGGATGAAATTGAAGGTGCAAAACACTCGTGAATAATAGTACAGTGCTCAAACATTGGTAACATTTGTTTGAACGTACGATTGTATCGTCTGGTGGACGCAGCACGGCCGCCGTCTCCGCTCCTCAATCTTTAAGTACGAGTGTATTGTGTGGTAGAAACTGCGCAAACAACCGCGGTTAATAATGACTTGTTTAGTAATGAACTCAAAGTACAAATTAGTGCATTAACCCACACCATAGCGAGCATGCTGCATGCGGTCTGACGCTCACATATCGCCCCAAAACATTCGCGCCATTCAAACGTTAATGCCAATTAGTAAGTGCAGGCTACGGTCTACGGTACGCGTGCGTTTGCAAAAGCTTTACCGTTGTCCATGTCGATGGGTGGTCCTCCTACGCGCTGGCACAAGCGCGGGTCGGACACCGTAAAGTAGATCTTTTGCTTGATCCCCGGCGCTATAGCCTTCGGAGGTATTATTAGCGATACGCCCCAGTGCCTGTCCTCCAACACGCCCCCTTCACTGTCGAATATTCCCCAAGTTGTGTGAGGCGCGTCCAGTTCTACCACTTCAGATTTATCAGCTCCTTCGGCTATTTCTGAAGTAACCTTTACGATTGTGTTATCATTGCTCACTATTGTTGTCTCATTTCTACTGTTAGACGTGTTTTCAGAAGTATCTTGACTGTTTTCAGCACTTTTCTCAACAATTTTCTCGCAGAATGTCACCGATCTGCTCGGTTTAGTTCGTTCCTGTAAGTCTTGTGACGCATACGGTGTGCTTTGAGGTTTGTTTTCAAAATTCATGCTGCATTCGGAAGCATATTGCGTTTCCATAGACGTTGTGGATTCGTATGGAATCGGGCTTGAAGTAATTTTGAGGGCATTGGAAATGTGTTCCGCTTTTCCGTGTAACCGAGGGGCGTAAACGGCTTCACCTTTTAAAATATTCGCTTCCATATTCTTTGTTTTCTCCTTTTCTGAATCAGTTTTAGATTCCGTAAGGTACAATTTAGAAAAATCTATTTCCTGAAATTTCTCGGTATCACCGTTCATAGCTTCTGCTTTCGTTTGATATAATGATTCACGGCGAGACAAATGATTGGCATCACTCAACTCGTAGGGACTGCTTCGAGCACTGTCTTGGTCGGCAGTAGCGGCAGGTGGTACTTCTTTACTTTCGTGAGTCGATTCATAAATAACACTGTCTTTTAAATCTCTTTTCGATACGTATAGAGGTTCCCTTCCTTTAACCGAATCACTGTCATTTGCCTCTAATCGCGTCTGATATATCTTTTCTTTTTTCGCTTGATTCCTTTGCTTTATAATTTCAAGTTTCTCCTCTAACTTGCTATTGTAAGACGATTCTTTATTAGCCAGTAATGCTGCTTTCTGAGATAAAATTTCCTGTTTAGATACATATGTACATTCTGCTGATGCAGGCCTCACTTGTTGTGGTAAATCAAATAATTCATTTCTTGTGCTGTAGTTTGTATCAGAGCAGCTCGATTTAATTTCTGTCCGTGTGGCGTAAGGCGATTCTGTTTGAATTCTGGCTAACATTTCGCTTCTACTTATATACGGAGGTTCACTCATACATTTAGTCATTGGAGATGTACGCCCTGGAAAATTTACAGGAGTATGCAATCGTCTATCTGGTCTTATCGCGTAAGGGTTTTCTGACCAAGAAGTGCTCGGTGGCGGTTCATACGTCCTTTTGCCATATATTGGCTCTTTACCATTGTATGAATTATCCATTCTTTGTTTTAACATCTCCTCTTTCGTGTTATATGGCGATTCGGAAAATCTTTGCCGCAGCATGTCCTCTTTAGTTGAGTAAGGACTTTCGTTTGTCATTCTTTGCCGCAACATCTGTTCCTTGCTAGAATACGGTGATTCATTATAAATTGGTTCTGTTTTCCTAGGAATGTCCTGTCTAGAAGCGTACGGATTTTCTGTGATTTCACTTCGAGATGCATATGGATTCTCTCGAATACATTCAGCTCGAGTAGCATAGGGATCTATTAGAGGCATCGCTACCGTTTCGCGGTTTCCGTAAGGACTTTCATAGCTTTGATTCGATATCTCGGATCTAGTAGCGTAAGGGTTCTCACTAGAAGTATCATACAACGAGGAATAGGTTCGCTTAGGCTTAGGTATAGGATCATAGGCTACGTGTTCTTTGCTTTGGTATAGTGGTTCGGGAGGTAGTGGTTGCGTTGGGTAAAATGGTTCGTGTTTATTTTGTTGCTGTCTTTGGTAAATCGGGTCGATCTTGGTAATCATATTAAAGCTTGACGTCTGTCCGTAGATGCCTCTCCTATTATATTCTATCATGGAGTTCTGTCTACGTAACAGCGGGGTAACTTTCGGTTCGGTTTCTATTTCGCACATAGAGTTCTGCCTTCTTAAGCTCTTAACGACTGGCCTGGCTTCGTAATCTCTAACTGTACAAATGGAGCCATTTCTATCGTCACAGAAGGAACTCTGTCGTTTAAGTATCGGTTTCAAACCGGGTTTTTCACATGAGGAGTTGCTGCGTTGTAGCATTTGGTTTCTGATCTGTGTGTTCCTCATGTGAATCGAGACATCGCTTAAGTCTGACTTCTCTCGTCTCAACATGGGCCTTTGACCATGTCTCTGCTGCAAGTCACTCTCGCATAATGACTTCTGCCGAGACACTTTTTTCGTTTTCGAACGGAATAAATCGAGGACGGCATTTTTAATGAACGACGGCTTTTTGGATAATTTCTTTTTAGTTTTTGGTGAGAATGTTTCGTCCGGCTCCACGCTGGAGTTCATGGCGTCGGATGAGCTGCGGAAACCCACAACCAACCCACTTAGTTACTCATGATGGATATGGGGACGTATCAGAAATTTCAACGACACAAAAAGCGAATACATTAAAATATCTGAATGTCCTGCACGGTAATGATAAATTTAAGAGATGAATTTTGAGATAATGGACAGCATATTGAAATAATTGCCAAAGAAGCGGACGGTCAATTTTATCGGTAAAATATCATTATTTGTCGTAGTAGGGAAGGATACGAAGAGTAGAAAGATAGAAGAGGCGACTTAATTCAATATGCTTTCGACAAACAAGTTGCACTAAAATGCAGACACAGCTACGTTCAATCAACCAATACTAACATACTAATTACATGTTATCCAATCTGGGACCCGACAAATATGTTACAAATATATATTTATAGAACTGTATAACCACATACAATACCGCACTAGTGGCCCGTGTTAGTGGGTGAAGCGATCGGTGTTTGCATGTTAGAGCAAATTGTACAACGTCTCGCACAGACCGTTTGCACGCAAGTGCACCTATTTCGAGTGCACTTTTTGTGCAATGTTCTTCGAGTGCACTTTTTTGGCAATGTAATTTTTACGCAATTTTGAAATAATTTAAATGAAATTGGAAAATACTATCGATAGGTGAACTTGCGTTTCCGACGTGGGAATGTGGAGTTTCGATAGATTTTGTATCCATGCAGTATTTAAAGATTTTTTATAATATTTGGGGGGGAGGGTATAGTACTTTATAGGATTACGATATTTTTACCTGAGATTGTGCATGTGTTGCGGCTTTCTATAGAGCTCAAACGCCGATCCACGCTGCTCGCGACTACCCGCTAAATCTATAGGGAAATTATTACTGTTGACATACCTTCTTCGAATTTGATCATTTTTTTTTCATTTACATTCTTATTTTGAAATTAAGACTGATTCTTATAATAATTAAACGAGCGAGAAAATATTCCCAATTTTCCAATTATAAGCATTAGAGCACATTATTCAGCATAATGCTTAACGTTGAATGTTTTAATTATTTCAACTAACTTCGCATTGGACGCTCTCAAACTAGAACGAATTCACGTTCCAATTACCTTCAGCATAATTTGACATTGTGCGCCACTGACTCCCACTATACTATGTAATTGGTAATTTAGGAAACAACTACATTTATAAACAGAAGCCAACGAAAATAATGTATGAGTATGAAGTCGAAATACCCCAAACAAATACACATTAGAAAGAATAACACACTATTATTTTAGGGTTAAAATGTACTTACCTATAAGATGGGGGTTGTGTGGTAGGTTAATAGCGCGGTGGTGGGCGGGCGGGCCGGCGTAGGGCGGGGATTGTGGCTGGTGACCCATTTGACCACCGTACATTCCCTGTTAAACGAGCCATTTGCTTATTATACGAATCATTGGTTAATTAAAAAAATTGTTTAAATTTACTTTTAAATAGTTACTTACATAATAAGGATATACAGTAACCGCGATTCTGGATATTTCACAGAACTAACAAACTCTTTTACATATTAAAAAAATATATAAATATAAATGTACTAAATATACTAAATATTTCTAATACATATATTAATTAACATGCATTGTAGGTAAATTTATATTAGTTGTTATCTAAGTCTGGGGCCCCAATTGCCTCACCTGGTGGTAGTTGTGCGGGTGCTGCGGGTGCGGCGGGTGCGCGGGCTGCGAGTGCGCGTGCGCGTGCGAGTAGTGCGGGGGCCCCGGGCCTCCTACACGGGGCCCCGCTGGCCCCATCTGCTGCATTTGATTCACTGGCCCGGCCATTTGGTTAGGGTCCATGTTCTGTGTGGAGAGTGAATGTTATTTTTATATCTAATTTATTATACTACGTATTAAGGTGCTTCTGTCACTACACTAAGTGTTATTTAGAAACAATCATTAGAACTCTTTTCTTAGATGCTTTTATACTTTAATTATTAAAACATTTAAAAGGTCTTGGGCAACTCACCGCTGTGACGTCACAGTAAGTCAAATAATTGTTGCCGTGTTTTATCCCCTTCAGGGAAGGGGATTAAGTAGCATGGGTAAAACCGCGAGACAGCTGGTTAACGTTCGTTATGAGCGAATATAGTTAAAACAGCTGGTTAATATTAATTGTAGAAGTTGGTATAATAAGATAGATAGAAGTAATAATAGCTAGGAGCTGGTTATTGTTTATTATAGAGGTTCGTTTCATAAGACAAATAGAAGTAATTATGGTTGGGTACCGGGTGTCGCGCGGGCGCGTCGGGCGGGCGGTAGTGCTTGGGCTTGGGCGGCGGCACCGGCTTGTAGGGCGGCGCGCGCGCGTAGTCCGCCGCCGACACCGAGCTCGTGCGCGCGCTGCACACACACATCATTTCGATACATCTACACTCATATTATAAAGAGGAAACATTTGTACTTTTATATGTATAAATAAACTCAAAAAGTATTGGACCGATTTAAATAATTCTCTTTTCATTAGAAAGCTACATTATCACTGAGTAACATAGGCTATATTTAGTACTATGTCTACCCGTGCAATAGCGAGACGGACCGCTGGAACTACATTAATATGTACTGATTATTTTACAGGAAATATTGAGAACATTATATATGATACAAAAAATTATAGACTCAAAAACTCACTTTCACAATTAAATAAAAGTGTTAGGTATACACCTAAAGGCAGCTTGGAAACGATTTTTGACAAACAAGCTTTGGATAAATAAACAGATAAGGAAGGAATTAAGGCAAAATGTACACAAAATAGCACACTATATTTATTTATTATTAGAAAAAAACTATATAAAATGTATCGGTAAAGCGTTTATAACTGAAGAACTTAGAAGCGGTATAAATATCAAAATTCCTGATGAAAAACAAACCTAAATGAGAAAACAATGTAGCTATTTACACATACAATAAAATACAAATTAAAATTATTAACACCATATTAGAATTAAAGCCTTAAAGCAATATGGCGATGACATTAGTAATGGTTACCTGTACTTATGATCGTTAGTGGGCACGTTGGGCAGCGAGGGGCCCCGCGCGTGCCCGTTCGGGAGCCCGCGCCGGTCGCCGTTGCCCCTACTGATATAAATACGTACCTCTCTTAGTGAATGTTTTTAATGAATGAAATGAGTAGATGTGGTATGGGTTTGAAAAAAGCATATTATACTGTTGTATTGAAAAACCTCCTCCTTTTTGGTAATTGGTTAAAAATGAGATGTTTATTTTTGGAAGTAAAGGTTAAGATGTTTGTGGTTGGTATTATACAGAATGTTAAGAAACGTATGTCTGAGACTGGAGTATAAAGCAAATTTATTACATTCGAAAAGATTATTTACACAGTATACAAATTTGAACTCATAACAAATCGAATTTTCCTTGAATTAAATTATTAAAAGTTATTTTTAATTAGTGTCTTAGGTTTAATATAATTAATATTTTAAGACCGGTATACAGCAACATTATTAGACATTTATGATGGCAATACTATATGTATGAGTAATTGTCAAAGGCTTAGTCAGTACTACGTAATGGTTTCAAAGTTAAAATTGTTAATGGAAGCTTGCAAAATAAAATGATATACCTATAAGTATTATCCGGTGGGCGGTAGTCCAAGGAATTGTGTTCCATAGACGTAGAATTGCGCTGTGGGTTTTGTGTTGCCATCGCTGTCGGGTTTGGTGGGGGTGGCGGCTCCATTTTACTAAAAAAACATAATTCATATAGATATAGATAGATATAATTTTGATATAGATCTTTATGTTTGAAACTTTCTCGACTAGCCAGTTAGGTACTTAATAATATTTTTTATTGTCATGATTAAGAAATAGTTTTTTCACTATTGTCTGAGAGCAATTAAAAAGACACTGCAAACTGTATAGATCTGGAGTATATAGTTATTTTTTATAGCAATCAATATCATTCAATATTATTTTAGTAGTTAAGATTTAAACTTAATAATTACACACCACATATTTTGGATGATTTTTTTTAATATTGATTTACAAACATTTCTTTAAACCACTATCATCCATTTTAATCAAGTTTATATTACGTATTATTAAAAACAATAAACCACACAATAATTATAGAAAAAATCCAATTTTAATTGCGTTTTCAGTTCATCAGAATTTATTTAATTATTTTTTTTTACCACAGATAACACAGAATAAAAAAAAAACTTTTGACACGTACATAGATGGCGCCACTTTGAGATCGTCGGGCGCGTTTGGCGGCAAGCGACACGAGCCCATACCGTTGTTCTGATTCGTGTTGTAGTCATACGTCGTGCCGTCGTAGCTTTGCTGTGAAATGAAGAGAACAATTAGTACTTTATGACAATATTAAGTATGTATTTAAAAAAAGAATATATAAAGATATGTAAGAAGGTTTTCACAACTATTAACTATTAGAATTTAAGCCTGCAGTTTTAGCTGTGTAAAACTTTTTTAGATACGATTATAGTAATGTGATTTTAAATTGTATAGAAATAGCAAATATTCACTATTATCGGTACAATAAGAACGTAAAGTTTTCTAATTTTTAGGCATTGTTAAATGATAAAAGAATATTGCATTTTTTAAATATTTCAATTTCAGAACGAAATCGAAAACTTTTTCATTAACTCTTCACTTGAAAAAAAACTATATTGTTAATATTTTTTTTTTGTTGCACGTTTACTTACTTTGCTTACTTTAAGCAATAACTGGTTATGTTTAATAAATAAATGAATAAATAAAAATAACCTGTTGTCGATGCCTGTCGAGCGAGCCCTGCGGCTGCACGAGGCCGGTGGGGCGGGCCGCGGGCGGGAAGCCCTCCTCGCCGTCCTTGGGCCCGAACAGACGCTCTTGGGCGCTCGGCCGGCCCTGTGTAGTATTCATTTATAAGTTTTATAGCCTTCTAGCTGTGCCCGCGACTTCGCACGCCTAGAAAAGTGACTTTGGGTAGCATTTTTGAAAATGCCTAACCCGCGCCAACAAACGTTCAGCAAGTTCAACGTGATTCTTTGTTTTGGCTTCTATTGCGTTAATAAAGGACTCCTATAATATTTTTTCTCATATATCTTCCATGTACAGACAGGGACTCTTTACGTTTTTATTATTTATGTGTGGGTGTTTGTGCACTCATATGTTAGTGCATATGATCCTATTCTATTTCCATACCATTCATGTAAGTGGCTAGAAGCTTGATCTTGCTTCGTTATTAAATGTGTTTAAATGTGCGTGTAGTAAATTTTAGCTAACTTAATATTATGTGCAAATGTGGATGGGTTGTAGCGAACGTGTAAATTGGTATTGATATATTGGAGACTAGAGGATGTTGTACACATTGAAGTTTATATAGGTGTGTGTGTGTGTGAACAAGTCTATTAATGAATATATTATTATTATTAATTATTTGTTTCTGTCGAACTTACATAAAAGACTTCTTACTAAACTTTAAAAAATTTACAATAAAAAAATATTGGTATGCAACGCCATTTACAGGCATGTACGAAAATCTCTTTACACGTACTAACTATAACATGTTAAGATTCTACAATTCATATTCTCATATGTCGCATGTGTATGGGAATGGTTGTGTGTCTGTGTGTGTGTAAAGTACGCGTCATTTATGTCTAGCGCTGGACGAGAATAGCTGCGCATCGGTAGAATCGTGCTCGTAATTGACGTATTGGTGCGAGAAAGACAACACGACTGGGACAACCAATCAACGCTCGCGCACCCGACGATCACGCGCCCCGCGGGCCGCGCCGTTACCTCGATACCTTATTTTTGACTTCTGCGCAGGTTTCTTTTAGCGCTAAAGATTCGTGACGCGTACTATACTTAATATACTCACATTGCTAGCGTTGTGAGGACGCAGCGTGTGCGGGCGGGTCGGCGGCGCGGGCAGCAGCACTCCCCCCGCGGGCCTCCCTCCCCCGCCCCCGCCTCCGCCCCCATTACCCCCGCCCCCGCCGGGCCCGCCGCCGCCACTGCGTGGAGGCAGCTCTGGGACTGTTGATAAACAATGTTACATATTACTTGACGAAGGTTTACATTGATAATACTCAAATAGTTTAACGTTTTAAAAGGGTATTAAGAAACCTTGGAGCGCAGAAGAGTTGTTATTTGAAGATATCCTTTAAGCTTAAAGAGACCTTGGATTAAAATTCAATAAGCTAAAGTTTGGCAGAATAATAATTTTTATATTTTAAACGAACAATAGTACAAAGTATTCACGCTAAAGAGCAGACCACACTGCTAGGTTTTCAATTCTAAGCTTTACTAATATAGTCTGCAAAGGTTATACATACATGAAAATTAAAGACAAGACTCATATAGCTCACCAGTTCCATACAGTGGTGAATGCGGTGGAGATTGCGACATAGGATTGCACTGGTAGGGCGGAGCTTCGCTGGGCATGTGGTTGTGATTCGCTCCGTTACTAGTATGGCCGTTTGTGTTCGATGAGAATCCGTATTTACTGTCGTAGCCACTTTGCTGCAAGTCGATTATCAAGAACTTAACACTCGTAAAGTTCAGAGTTCAATTATAGAATACATAAGCCTAACCAAATCAAATTTTGCTTTAAACAACGATCGATTAGTTGGAAGATAATCACATAATGGACAAACACCTGTAAACATTTAGCAAAGCATTCGGCAACATTTATGACAAATTTTCCGTCATTGAACAAGTGATTTTGAATCCCAAAACAATAAATGATGATATTACGAATTAAAGAAATGAGAATATGATAAAAGAAGAATGTACCAACCGTATATGGTGGGGGAACCGATTCCGGCATATGGTTCATATCTTCATCCCGGTCCATATTATCTTGAGTCGTGGCTATAGATGGGTCAGAGGAGGACTTCACGAGTCTGGGCACCGGGGGACTCACTTCCAAATCGCTTTCGGGACTAGACGCGTACGACAGTCTGTTCTCTGTACTCGATGACATCGAGAATAAGAAGTCGTCCGACAACGGCTCAGGACGCTGCGACGCCATTTTGTAATCCATCACGATCCCGCCATTTTGTGGTTCAGCGTCGAGGGTGGGTTATGGAATGGGGTGATAAGACAAGACAAATGAATGATAGTACAAAAGGTACAGATACTAAATTGTTTAGCGTCTGTGATGATTAATGCGTTGGTTCACACTAAAAATCAACATGCAAAGTTATCGCGAAATTTCGTTAATTTAGAGATTTATGCGTTGTTTTGCTATTTGTATGTTGATTTTTTTATCAAACGTGGTATATAACACTGGTGTTTATGACTATATTACAAACGAAGATTAAACTTAAATTCGGGGACAAAATAATAGTATCAATTGCAACATAAATAAAATGTATATCAAAAAGTATAGCATTATAATTGGTGGCAGGACAGTAGCAATGAAATGAAACATATTTACACAAGATGATTAGATATGGATATTATAAAGCGGTGATATTTTGAAAAGCATAATAAGAAGCGAGCGTTACGACTCTATATACAAGCAGTAACAAATAACCAGATTTGCCTTATTAATAATGGTAACTTCACAAACGTGTCAACTCCTACACATTTAAACATACCCCAAGTGTTGTTCAGATATAGGTTTATTTAATATGTCTCTTTCAACTTCAATCGCATCGTCGTCTTTGGCTATTTCATCTAGCTTAAGCGTTGGTAAAGACAAATTCTTTGTTTTACTGAGAGATCTGGGAGACATCGACGGCAGAGTACGAGCTTCGGTCACTCTAGCCGAAGTTATAAATGGATTCTGATTACATTTACAATTCGGTATTCTACAGATCTGTCGGACCGGTTTGTCTAATACCGGTCGTTTATCTAAAACCGCTCGAGGCATTTCTTTTTGCAAACGCGCCTTCCATTCAGGGACCTCAGTCGGTTTTTCCGCAGTTTGGAAAAACGCTGAGGCTGGCCGAAATTGTTCGGACGCAGGAAGAAC
>JADANM010003353.1:2780786-2790872 GCA_026213755.1 Eurema hecabe
CTCGTTAAATAAGCTAGTTTATGCAGCTTTGGTTATACGGTATCCTTTCTCAAGTTTAATACACTGTTGGAACTTTATATCATAGTTTAAACGTGGTATAAACTCATCGGCGGAGATTTAAGAAACGACTAAATTCTTTCTGTTTGGGTTTTCTATTTCTATGGGTTTTTAAAAACAGTACAAATATACATTGCAAAATAATATACAATAGAAAACACACAGCTTCGGCGATGATTTTTTGTTTTATTAGATTCGAACACGCAGCTATCCCGAATTAGTACCAAAATATCGAAAAAAACATCAGTTTATACACGATTAATAAAATACTGATATATCTTCTTAGATACTTTTATAATTGCTGGAAACGATTTGTTTTATGTAAGGAAACAAAGGTTCACGTCATACACACGTATCTAAAAGACTATAGCTACCAATATTACGGGGTTTCATCGAACTGATATCAAACAAACAATGTGTTGAATGACATGCATAATCTGTTATGTTTATACAATGTACAGGCGACTAGAAAGATTGATTTACTCTTACCTATTAAAGACACGACAAGCTAACCAAATAATCATTCTCAATTGAAAAAAAAACAAGTATCGCCAATATATACCTAAGCATTATAATCTGAAGTGTTAAGATGTTTTGTAGATTTGAAAAGTGTTCATCAAGTTGTGTGGTCAACTGTACCGGAAACATTGTCTAACGTGACTGAACGTTGCAACAAAACTATTTCGGATAAAGTTCGTGAACACGATTTCGTTACATAGCTCAAAGACGGACACAGCATGACCACTTCGAGTTAAGACGACATAATGCACTTAAAGTAGTTTCTAAGTATAGTACGCGTCATTTATGTTTAGCGATTGACGAGAATAGCTGCGCATTGCATCGGTAGAATCGCGCTCGTATTTAACGTATTGGTGCGAGAAAGACAAGACGACTGGGACAACCAATCAATGCTCGCGCACCCGACGATCACGCGCACCGCGCGCCGCGCTGCTACTTCGATACCTTATTTTTGACTTCTGCGCAGGTTTCGTTCAGCGCTAAAGTTTCGTGACGCGTACTATACATTCCATTTATATGAGTATAACTATTTATTCTATAGGTAAATACTTAGAGAATGCTTATACATACTTATATACTTATTAAATAAAATAATAAAAAGTTACCTTAGCGACAAATAGAAATACTTTAATATGGAAATTGTTTTAGATATAATTCGATATATATACAGTCAATACTACTATTTTGATCAATAAAAACGGATCTATATTTCGTCCTGTTGTTTTTATACATGAGACAAAAAGCAGGCGACCTAATGAATTACCACTACTAGTTGTATCTATACTTAAATAGGTATGTAATGTATACATATAGCAGGTAATATAATATAATAAAATTCTAAATCAACGAATAAGACTTTACATCATTTAATTTTGTTAAGATAAATGTATTTCTTTCAATTAAACATAAATTATTTCGTGTTTGAAAATCAACAAATCGACATGAAACCCTGACATTCATTTATCAAGTGTATTAATGTAGTATTATCAATTAAAATAACAATTAAGTTTTGTCCTTTGCAATATAAATAAATAGTTTTTATAATAATTAAGTGGAAGTTAGAGCTAGGCCCTAGGAATAAAATTGGTTTTTATTAATGCTCGGTTTTTACTACTTAATTAAGGTAAAAGAAAAATGATTTATTGTACAACACTAAAACAAACGACGAACATTCAAATTCTGTGTGACTATCGATTTAATTAAACCAATTTTTAACGTTTACTGAATAAACTACCTTTTTTACCGTTCTTATTATTAATTATATAGATATTAAATGAATATATTCAAGACAAAAACGCTTGGAATTATATTTTTTAACGCTCGTGGGACGGTGACCCTTTTTCATGTATAATTGTATAAATATTTTAATAGTCGAATTTTTGTTTATATTTACAATTGTATGTTCTTATTTTAAAAAGAGCGACTATCAGAGTTTCTTGCCGGTTCTTCTCTGTAGAAACTGCCTTCCGAACCGGTGGTAAATGTTTTGTAATACCATGACGATTCAAAAGTGTTACTTTATGTAGCCTAATTGAATAAAGATACTTTGACTTTGACTTTGACTTAATAAATTTAATATGTTTTGTTATATGTGTATTGTTGAAAACGTTGCCATTACTTTGTAGATTTTAAATTAAACGCGTAAAATTATTTTCAGTAAAAATTATCCAAACAGAGTCACTGCAAATTAAAATATTTACTATATCTAGTACACACAAGAATCACTTCACACCTTGAAACTTTCACGTTATCTAGTATATAGAATAGTATAGAATACCTGGCCTTTGAGGCGATTTCTCACGGTCAGGAATAATCTGACACACCTAGATGCATATTGCAACGCATTTGAATCATTGCAATTGATGGCGACTAGTGCTATTTACTTATTTCATAAGGTCTTTTTTAGTTGGACATTGGAAGGGATGAAGCTTCTAGATGTTTCGAAATGAAGTTCTACTAGTGTATAA
Source organism: Eurema hecabe (assembly GCA_026213755.1). Taxonomy (NCBI): domain Eukaryota; kingdom Metazoa; phylum Arthropoda; class Insecta; order Lepidoptera; family Pieridae; genus Terias; species Terias hecabe. The sequence goes on from JADANM010003353.1 coordinate 2,783,330, forward strand.
CATTATTATTTATTGGCTTGCAGTTTTTGTCCTTTAAAATCCGTTCATTAGATCTAAACCTTAGAATCTCATGAACTTTACGTCTTTATAAATTTAATATAGATAGGTAGGTATAAAAAGTTTATTATTATTAGAATAATAGAGTTAGCGAAGATTTTATTTTTAGTTGGAGAATATTAATAATCTAATTATTAGGTAATAAGAGTGCCTAAACTGTACTTGTAAAATAATATAAAGTTCGTACTTTATATATTTATGTGCCTGTATGACAATGTATGAACGATATGTACAAGACAGATATCCTTGTGGAAACATATGTAGGAATGTTAAGAAGCCAGTGAAGAACCTCGGTGACGTATTAAGAACTTATTGTAAGACAATAAGTAGATTGTGAATAGTCCAGATGCTCTACCTAATTTATGACCAATGCTAAATATGTACGGGTTTTAATAACCTTAGAAATATTATGATAATTCACTTAAACAGTAATATAATTTCTTACATCGAATTCAAACACTCAAAGGCTTAAAGATACGTAAAGTTAAGAATCGTGAAGCAATAACTATAGGAGCGTGTTTCAGAAGAAAAAAAATATACACTTATGAAACTGACTCTAATCGTCCAAAAATATAAGTTTCGTTTTGATTTTTTAAAGTATGCAGTTTTTAAGTCATGAGTTAGGTACTGTAATTAAGATTTCCTACTTGCTAGCGGTATATTTTAACTAACAGAAATTACGAAAAATTATAACATTTCTAATAAATACTAATAATAACTATGTTCCAATTGTCAAGGCTGTTTTTCTTTTCCTAACGATCTATAGTTAACACTTGTATGAATATTTACCATTAGTTAGGTATTTATATGTAAATTACAAATGGTATTTGAATTTCAAAACATCGCTTAAAAACATAAAATACCAACGGTCTTCCTACGTGATAAATATAAATATTATATAATATAGTTAGAAGGTGCATTATAATATGTTATTGACAAATATGGCACACTAAGCTAAACCTACGTAGGTGTGCACCTACGCTCGAATGCGTTGAGAAGCACATGTAGGCAATATTTTGGTATTTAAATTGAGGAGTTACAAAATCATTAGTATTGTAGGAAGATTCGATTAACAAGCTCTGAATAAATATTAGTTAGTGTTAACTAGGCGAGGATAGACGAGATTTCTTTAATAAAATAGCCTATATATTTACTAAAAATCGACAAAATTCCGAAACTACCAGTCCCTGTTATTGCCACCATAGCTACAAAGTACAAACCATTTGGTGGCTTGTTTTTTATTTTGTTTTGGTTTGTAGTACCCCAAAAACCCCACTTAAATTCTATGGACATTGTTTAGGAGATTTAGAAGTTTTTAATACTTCTAATATTTAAATTTCTCATTACTCATAACTCATTTTATGTCAGGTAAAGATATCATAATATTAAATAATATAAGCTGACACAGAGAAAACTTTATATTTTTATGACCTTGGGCAACACGTACGAATATCGTATACCTTTTTATGTTTAATTATATAAAACATATAATGTAACTATAAAGTACCTATTCATTTGAATACCTGCCTACAAACAGTTATATTTTTAACATGTAACACTTACTTTTTCATAAGTGAAAATTACACGTAAGAATAGAAATAATGTATTTTTAGAGTACTACGTAACGCATGTTTCAAAATAGTAAATTTTAAAAGAGTTATCTCTCTTAAGTACTCCTTAAATTATTATGAGGAAATATAAATAAATATTGTATCTAAAAAGTCTATCGGGTATAACAACACGTAACATACAACGTATACGGACTAAAAACATTAACGTAAATATTCATTTATACCGAACATAAAACTAGGGTTAGCAAAAAAAATACCAACCTGTATTTTTTCAAAAAATCCATAATTATCTAGTTTCATTTCACTAAACTAAATCACTGGACACTTATTGATAAACAATTACAAATAGATTGTACGCTATTCGGTAATGTTTATAGTATAAGGTAGTACGCGTCTACCTGTGACGCGGTCTCGCGACATATGAGATTACAGACAGCCTAAGTTTAAAGTATGCTGTATACCTGTATGAGAGTTCAAAGTACCATAGGTGTAAATTTCAACGTGAGTAAAGTACGGTAGCGCTACGGTACTCCGACACAAAAGTTTATTTGTTTTAGCGAATGTCATACAATACTGTGTGAGGAATGCCGAGGCTTTGTGAAACATAATGTGATAGTGTATCTCGTTACTTAATACTTAGTTAGCCTATAGATGTTATCCAGCGAAACGTTACAAAATTGTTTTACGCTTGTCCAGTATACGTAATATGTATAATGTTTGTTGCACATTGTTGGATTAGGTCTGAGCTTTATAATTACCAGGAATAACGTACTTAAAATATTACCTACTACAAAAATAGTTATCCGAAATAGGTATAAGTTGATATGTGAACGCGGCATATTATGATGTATCAATTCGTATTTCGCGTTTAAATTCAAATCAGACTTCGTAGGTCAAAGATAATATTATGATAGTCGCAGGTAGTATTTATAGCGTATTTAGGTCAAAAAATAAAAAGTTTCATATACTTTTATATGAAAAGAAACAATAAGTAAGGTTAGGGTAATTAATAAATGGTTTTTCTATATTTTCCCCGGTTACCTATATCTGACGTTTACATTACAATGCCGTGAGCGCAAATCGTGGAATGCAGAGACATCATTATTCCGCTTACGCGCCAACAAAAACCGTGCCAGAAACACATTCACTACAATTCAATATCAATCCTATTACAATGATATAAAGTAGATATTCCAATAAAACTTATGTTCATATTTCCAAGTTAATATTGTCGCTAGAAAGACAATGGACATTCTATATTACAGTGTTAAAATGTATGCTTGTATGGTATCTAATTGAATAGGCATACTTAAAACAGGTTTCAAAGATACAAATTTTTCTTTATGATTGGTACAACATATACAAACTAGTAAATATAATTAATTTAAAGGCTTACAGCATGCATTGAAATTAGTAGTATATTATATAATTAATAATACTTCGAAGTAAAATTTCATATTATCCATACTAATATTATAAATGCGTAAGTAACTCTGTCTGTCTGTCTGTTACGCTTTCACGCCAAAACTACTGAACCGATTGTAATGAAATTTGACACAGATGGTCTAGAGCCTGAGATAAAACATAGGCTACTTTTTAACTAAAAAAACGGTTATAAGGGGGAGAAAGGGGAAGTTAAAGTTTATATGAAGGTCCACGCGGACAGAGTCGCGGGCAACAGCTAGTAGCTGATATTGTTATATGGGAATCTATACTCAATTTAAATAACACATTTATTATCAAAACTAAAAATAATGAGTATGGTCTTATTTTTAAATTTATTGGTTGAATCAAAGGTTATCTTTGCTTTGCTAGAAATTAGCGTCTTCATCTTATAAGCTGTGTATTTATCATTAGAGATTCATCAATGAAATATAAAATGCAGTTCAAGATAAAATCATTTATTTTTAAACAATTGTATAACATATTATGTATATGTTAAAATGTCACTCGGCACTATTGGTAGTGTTTATATACACTCTTATTTTATCTTATATATATGTATTATATACTACTGTGGGTTTACTGGATATCCCGGTAATGATAACAAATTGGATCCTTTAAATTCCATAATTTCATCTGGTTCTAACTTTAGTTTTTCTAACAATAATTTTCTATCAAACCTCATAGTATTTATGTTATCGTTTCTCATCTGTTTAATTTTTTCTATCACCCTATTCCTATAAACAATATCTATGTCAGGGTCTTTTAATATTTCACAAAGCTCTTTTATGTCATCAGGCAAGCTATTGAAACTTTCTTCTTCAACTAGAATGTTCGGTTGAATTTGATTTGTTGATGTAGAGCAATCATATTTCTGTCTTTTCGGACAAATATGTAGGTCAGGTATTACTTCTTGAGTACTTTGGTCACCATTGTCATCAAATACGATTTTTTTGTTAAATGTACACATACACTTTGTCCGTTCTGTTGATGTATCATCACTATCCAAGTTAATTAAATGACCATACTTGGTCTCTATTTTCTTCATTACTTCCTTACACTTATTATATACAGATTTCAATTCTTCCAAATCACTTGCTTCTATTTCTGTATAACATGTTCTTTCTGATGTATTCAGTTTCGATTTGTGTCTTTTTCGGGATTTTATAGGCTTGTTTAAGTTTTCTTCGCTTTCTTGAAGAACTTGGTTATTTTCACTTGCCATATCCGATTTGTACATAACCGGAGCTTCCAAGGGCATATCACTTACTTTGTGAATTACCATTATCGTTTAAACGTTAGAATATATTTTCATTTAATTATTAAACTAACGTAATTCTTAAATAAAACAACAACAAACAAACCATTCACGTTTGCACGTGTTATAAGCCGACAATTGACATCTAAGTTCTGACAAATCAATTATGACTTTGACATTTTGTGCATTTACGAAGAATTATTTAAACTAAACATGTAAATTGGAAAATAAAAATTTCCACAAACCAAAGAATAATATACACACTTAAAACTACGAATTTAATCATCAAACGAGAGCTTTATAAAATGGCGGCCGCCGCCTGACTGTGAAGGTCGACACTCGACACAAGTGGGCGTTAGCGCTGCCTGGCGATGACGTCATGAGAATGCACGTTTCAATCTACGCAAGCATTCTTAGATATTTTTGTTTTTATTTTATTATAAAAATACCTTGTTCAAAATGTTTATTGATTATTAGTCGATTATGGTGTAATGTATATTATATGTATAGTATTTTTAGGTTAAATTGAGAAATGCAAATAATTCAGATTACAAATTAAAATAGCTTTCAATTTGGTATTGTTAAAGAAGGCATGTGTAATGTAAAAACAAATTGTTTGTAAACATAAGTATTTAATATTATATATTCATAATTCCCTATTTTTTCTTTTCTTTTTCTTTTTAGGGACATAATCTTCCACACTATATTCTTGATTTTCAACACAGGTATCTTGTTCTACTGATTCAATCACATCATTGTTGTTTTTCTGTTTATTTTTGTTCTTTTTCAATTTCTTACTTTCAGAATTAGTGTCTGTAAAGTTATCATTTGATAACTCTTGAATATTCTGGTCATTGGACTTATTTTTCTTCTTCTTTTTATTCTTTTTATATATACCCAGCTCTTCATTCTCAACTACTTCTGTTGATTCTTCTGATGGCATTTTATTTAAACTATCTGATGTGTCATTAGTTAGTGTAGTGTCCTGTAATTCATTGTGAACTAAAGAAAATCCTTGGAAAGCAAAATCTTTTTCATTATTTTCGTTATCAGACACATCTTTACTCTTAGACTTTTTCTTTTTCGACTTTTTCGCTGCCTTGGAATCTTGACTGTCTTCATTTTGGTTCCCCTGGATAAACATACTATAAAGGGTCTTTTTTGGTTTACTGTCTACATTTACATCATTCATATCATTACTATTTTCTTCATAAGCAGCACCAGAGAATCCTCTAAATGCAAATTCACAGTTTTCATTACTATTATCATTTATCGAGACATTTATTTTATTTTTTGATTTTAAAGCCGCCATCTTGGTTTTAAAATAATCCTCCATACTGCCTTTTTCAGTAAAAACTTGTTCTGTTGTTTTTAAATCCTCATGTGTGTTCTCTTCTACATCTTCATTCTTAAAACTTTTTTTACCAAATATATTTGCTAAGTCTTTTTCGCTATATCGAGATATATCTTTACCTCTTGTGAATTTGTGGTAGTGGATTCTAGCTTTACTTTTCTTAGATTTCACTTCGAGTGATACCCCACTATGCAATGTTTCCGCGTTAGCATCTTTTTCTAAAACAAGAAATAAAAATTGATACAAGAAATTTTGGGGACAACCTTTAAGATATAAAAATATGGTGTATTTTATACTATATTACTTATTAAATGAATACATTTTAAAAATTCATTTAATATACTTGACTTCTTTAAAATAAATCCCATATTGGAATTGTATTATTTTTTTAATATAAGGACAACTATTTGCAAAGAATATTTTAAAGATACTTCTAAGCATGAGGTGAAAGATTTGTTCTAAATAAAATATTAACTAAGAAATAATTATCAAGTATAAGGTTACATACCATTTGATAAATTCGCTAATAAAGCATTAAAATCGTCTTCATGTTTAGTCCATTGATCGTTCCTGTCCTCATAACCGAGTCCTTTGTCATCATTCTTGTATCTAGCTACTACATGCTCCACAATACCATTCTCCTTAGCACCTAACCCCTTTCCAGCACTCCAGCCCATTTTCTCCAACATACGTTGACCAAATTTATTTGCGTCATTGCTCCACGCATTGTTTTTAGCACGTAGATTTATTACTTTTTGTTTTCGACGGGGCTCGGCTAACATAGCCATTATTATTGAAACATTTAAAATCAAGGCACAAAAATCCACTAAAAACCACGTTGAGTTGACATGACAATTGTCAAGCGATCTGACATAAATACAAAATGGCGGCGACTCGAGGCCGCATGCGTTCCGTTGTAGTTGATGGCTCACCGGTTTGTCTACAATACCATTCGATAGATGTCGCTTCAACAAAAATCTCGTTTGCTTTTGCGGGCTTCGAATTTATTCTAAAACTGGCTCTGTTTGTTTGATAAACATTATACAAAATTTAAGTTATCACTATAATGTACATAGCGATATTAATAGTTGCGTTAAGAAATGATTTCTCGTCTGATAAAGCATAATATTATTAACCTTTTTTTAATTATTATGAAGATAATAATTCATAGTTCAACTACAATTAAGGTACTAACAAGGCGATTTATTGTTGTTACGTGGACGGTGGTCTTTAACCTAATTATGAATATATGCATTTAATCTTAAACATTTAAAATGGACACATATTGACCGGTTCACATGAAAGTAAAAGCGCGCGAATTATGCAAAATGTATCTCTCAAAATAACTTTCGTCTGCTGTGATAAATGTGTTAGATATTTCTAAGCCTCTTATGTAATGAAACATGTTTTGTGTTGTCTCATATATGCAGATGCATCAAAGCGATGTCGGCATTGTTATGTACTTAAAATAACAAGCTGGCTGACCAAGGGGACCAGACATACATTTTTATTTATCTTGTTCCGTCTACTTATGATGTATTTGTCTTCATATTATACTCTCTTTTATTCCAAAATGCATTATATTGTAAGATTTTGGAGAAATTACTCATATCATAAATCACGCTAATCGAATTGACGAAAATAAACATTAATATTAATGCATTTTTTTAAGATTTGACAATTTTATAAGTGAAAATATAAATATTCTTTACTTACTCCATTATCTAATAAGCTGCATTTAAAGCAGTAAGTATCAAAGTAAATCTTTTTAACTATTCACCGGTAGTGTCGTAAAAGCTTGCGTTTGCGGAATAAGGCTCGTGTCTAAACGACTATTAATGTAACCTCGTTTTGGGTTGC